>JAQFYM010007241.1:0-10634 GCA_034694785.1 Agrenia bidenticulata
GGGCCTAGTCTGGGGCGGAAAATATCGAGAGGTAAAAATATTGATGATAAATCAGATAAACAAAAAATAAAACGAGATATATGGTTTAATAAATGATTACATGCATTTCCTTATGGATTATTGTACTTTTAATCTCCTGATATTTTAATTATATCAATTTAATTCAATTAATTCGAAGATAAAAAACATAGTTTTATCAAATGATTTATTTATTTTCTACAATTAGCCATTTTATAGCTATTTAACATTTTTTCCTTTTTTTCCGCCCCAGACTAGGACCCCTTAAATCAGGCGCCCCTAACTGTAGAAGCGCCCAGAAACATAAATTAGATTATCGTCGAAACATCCGAGACGTGTTCCTTTCTTGTATGTGACTACCTTCTTGTACGTGCCCACCGGTTTGTATGTGTCCCTCGCTTGTTGGTCTGCACTATTATCCCTGCGTATTCTATGTCGAAATGCCATGTCATGTGGTGTTACGTGCGTATTCTCATGATTTTTGTCCAATGAAAGCCGTGTTTCTGTATTTGGGTGAATGTCTCTTGATGATCTACCCCTTAAATAACTACTGCCATAAAATAGGTCACTTGGGTATATTGAATTCGACGTGTTCGACCCTGCTGCATTTTTGGCAAAGTTACCAATACTATTTTCGCGGACTGGTCCCCAAAAGAACTTCCAACTAGAAATAAATAAGCATAAAACACTGTCATTTTTTACGTTTTTTGGTGAGATTCGGCTTATTTATATATTTAAAACTCGAAAAAAGCAAAAAAAAAACACGATTTTTGCATCGGAGATTATAAAAAGTGACAGTAAATCTAAATTGATTCTAATCTGAAAGACAGGATTCTTGAAACAAAAAAATGAGATAAATGCTTAAAAAACTACATTTCTGCTATAAATGACAAAATACCATTTTTGTATTAAAAAGGAGAACAAATAAGCGTTTTACAAATAAAAAGGGATATCTACTAGGGTGTTTAATCCCGGGATTTGAGACTTAAATTTCGGGACTAAAATTCGGAATTTTAGTCTCAAATCCCAGGATTATTATTTTTTGCAAGTCGGTATTGAAAAATTGCGTTAAATTCTTGTTATAATTTTCTTTGACATCTAAAAACAGCTGCCTTAATACGCAAAAACATATTCGAGCAAAACATTTTAAAGAATGCATAAAAAAACACTATTAAAAATATTTAATAGGTGGTTTATTTTGCTTTTAACTGTATAACAAGAGTGCCGAAAATTTCATGTCTAAAACATGTTTACATGACACAATTTACTTGTATTATGTATAAAAAAGCTTTTTTTAGCGCTTTTTATCAGATTGGCTAAGTTCAAGTCATAGTAGTTATTTTTATCATTGAAGTTTGTTTTTTACCCCATTTTACACGACCGACCCACCAAAAAATTGCTATTTTTTTCGGTATTTTAATACCGTTATAGTCTCGGAAAGTACCGGATCCCGGGATTATTCATTGTTAAGTCTCGAATCCCGGGATTAAAATTTTTAGAGAAAAATGGACACCCTAATATCTACCCATTTCTGAAAAAAGGTACTACTAGAGATTTAAAGCGCCTTGCACTGCACATTCACAAAAATAATTTGCGCACCTACGCAAAACCGCGCACGGACCAGCACTGGGAGTTTATGCACTATTTTTTGTTTGAAAATGCCGTTTTTTGCGCCTAAAAAGTTATAATATTTATTAGGGGTGTTCATCATAGGGTAAAAACACGCGTGCTTTATTTTTATGGCCCTTCCGGTGGTAATAACAAAGTTTGCGATTTTTTGGTCAATTATTTTCTACCCTAGTCTAATTACTTTTAAAATGATCAAATCAAAAAATAAGGGTAAAGTTCAGAAAGATAATGAATTCTGATGCATGGGCATATAAACACGCACAGTCAAAGTTTACATCTTCTCTTTTTAAAAAAATACAGTATCTTAATTTGATTTATATATACCGGTGTATTTTTAATTGCAATACGTACAAAGCATTTTGAAAAATCACAATCGAACTTTATACCAACTATGTAATACATAAAAATATTACTAGAATAAAAAAATTAATACTTATCTTAATAAATTAAGTTTTTTCGTTAATTGCTTACTATCATAGTCGCTTGTATATTTTAAGAAATAACAGATATATTTTTACGTTTTTGGATAATTATTTCAAGTAAGTCATGTTCGAACAAGACCTATAGATATTTCATATAAGGTACTTTATTAAATTTAAAAAAGTATCAAAAATTACAAATGCTAGAAATTGATTGCCAAAGAAGTATGTATGATGTTCGTACAAGTTATTTTATATCAGAACGTTTATGACCTTATACTTGTTATAATCTTTTTTAGGATTATTATATGGTGTAATTTAAATTTTAAAAATTTTTTGGTCTTTTTAGTAGTACCGAATTAACAAAGACCAATAATTTGCAACCCTGGCATAGACTGCGACCTGTTTAGTAAATAATGCTTTTATTTGGGCGGTAAAATGTTTTAAGCATATAAAAGAATATATATGTGTAAGCATATATTAACAGCCGATTAGTGAATTTTTTCAATTCGTAATCTTGGTCTTGTTAATATTTTAAATGTATATATTTGTAAAGGATTTATCATGAATCTGTGTATGTGCATCAAAAACATCAAAATAATTGGCAAACACGATTTTTCGCCATGGTTCTTTTCTATTGCTGTATCTTGGTATTAATTTTGTAAAAATCATGGTTTTTTTGCCTTTCAGTAAATCACCATAGTATTTTATACGCAAATAACGGTCCTTGGGGCATAAAAGTCATAGAGCAAACCTAATCTGCATAGTGTTTTGTCGTACTTAAAAAATTTATAATCGGTGAATTTAAATTATAAACTAAAGGCGTGTTCTGGTTTTTTCCACAAGCTAAAAATTTTTTTAAACATAGATAATCTATGCTTAAGCAAAAAAAAAAAACTAAAATATGTGTTCCATTTTTTTTAATGGTATGCTTATTTTTAAGTTTTTCTTATAGAATTCTTAAAGAATTTTTGGGAACCAAAGGTGATTCTCGAAAATTCAATAAACAAAAATCAATATTTTGCTTATGCAAAAAAAAAGTTGTTCCTTCTACGCTTTGCTTCCTTAAAAGAATTTTTGCTTGAGCAAAAAAACGTGACTAAATAAAGGATATTTGCTTGCATAAAAAAAACCCGGAACACACCCTAAGTCTATAGTGTTCATATAAAATTACCAAATTTACAAAAAAGTCTTAAAAATAATTTTTATGTAGCATTTATGCAAAAAAACGGGATGCATATAAACCGAAAGTTTGCCTTAAGATAAGAAAACCCAGGCAAAATCATTATTAGAACAAAAAAATATGTGGATATGTGGAAGAGTATGCAATATAGGCGCTAAATGCATATTACATAACTTGTTTATAGTTTTTTAGATGATCTAAACGCGTGTATCTCGAAATAATCAATCCTTGTATAGGAAAAAACAATTTTTATTTTGAGAAGAATATAGAAAAAAATTATATACATATATTCGCATAAATGGACGTAAAACTTACAATAAAAGGATACTGTTAAAAAATGTATATTCTGGTTTGACTTGAACACAAAAAATACTTAATTATAAAAATGCCACTTTTAAATTATTGCACTACAAGTAAGACACCTAAAGTGTGTAAGTGATAACTTTTATTACCTGGGTGTTTGTTTTTTTATGCATATTATTACATATTATTACATATTATTATTTTTTTTACATTTTAAATCTTCCTTTCTTGATTTATTCCAAAAAAAAGGATGCTTACTGTCGAATTGCATGTGATTTTATGTCTTTCAAGATAAAATGTAGTTTAAAATTGAATATTTATGTCTGTAATGCGTGTGTTTGTGGCATTTTAATTTATTTTGCGATTTGCAAAAAAAAAAAAAAGTGGTGTTATTGTCGTTTTGGTATTTTATCTATTAAATTCTTTTCGATGTCAAAAAAAAATACTAGCATCACTTAAAATTATTATTGAAAAAAGTTTTGTATACACGATCGTGGTTTAAAAAGCACGACGTCGTCTAATTTTGTTAGTTCTACAATTATGACAACCATATTGCAGACTTTTATCCCCTCAATCTAAACGATGTACTACCGCGATGATAAACTTGTTTGTAACCCAACTAAAAAAACTCAGTATGAACTTTATCAAGTTGAAAAAAAAATGATACCGGAATAACAATAACAACATGGTATTTACAATCTATTATACCATACAAAATACTTTTATAATATCACCTGTTATTTTTTCTCTTTTTTTAAATAAACATGGGTGTTACATGCTTCTTAATGCGTAGCGTATACTGTCTATAGTATTTTTACTCATTGATTATCTTTTACAGAAAAACGTGAATGTAGATTGCATGTCCTTGATCTGTAAAACTGCAAACTTTAAAGTATACTCTTGTAACATTTTGGTGATAAAAACACATATGAAGAGCCCATGCTGCATCAAATCGTTGTTGTTAAAAAAGGCTATTTGAATATTTATTTATATGTATGACAGATTTTTGTTATAGATAGCTTGTAGAAGACGATCACTAAGTTATAATCGATATGCTTTTTTTTATTTTGTGTTTTCATATACATGCAAAAATTTTATTTGAAATACACAAGCCGTTTTTTATACATTTATACTGCGAAAACTGGCGAAATTCTATGCTGTAAAAATAAGCGCTTGCCTAAATGTAGCAACAAAACCCTCTGTTAATTATAAAATGTGAAAAGAAGCGTAGTGTTTGCAGCAAAAGTTGTTGTCGTTCTTTGTAATTGTAAAAATATGTATACTTTTGTACTGTCACCTTATTTTTGTAAAATTCATGTTTTTTTACACACTTTTTTTGTAGTTATATTATTTTTTTTGTATAGTTTGTCAAACAATATAAACAACAATATGCATATTTGACATTACATAAGCATCAAAATGTAATTCTGGGTGGTGCAAACGTGTTTTATGCGTTGTGCTGCACCTGTATATAACAAATAGTAATACATAAAACAAATGGCAGGCGTATATAAGCAAAAAAAAATTAAAAAAAAAGTTTTTATATATGCATTTATTTCATAAAATTATTTCTAAACAATAATGCAATAATAAACTCAGGCAAAAAAAGGATACATACATTTTAGCTGGTGGACAGTTAGTCCCAGGACCAGTTAACCGACAACTTATCCCACCGCCTAGATTGACACGTCGTACACGTGTTTTAGAGGTATAAAAAGTAGTTATAAAATAGTCAGGAAAAGTTACAACTAATGATTTAACTGTAAATATTGTAGTGTTTTCGTAATTAAACGAATTTTACGGCGTAATGCACAAGTAACGCGAGGTTTATTCGGTCTGTAAATGCAATTTTTTTCATACTAAAATCCTGTTAAAAAATTATTTGACATAAAAAATAGTCACAATATGCGATAATCATATAATATATTATTTCTCTTTTTAGCGGCTACCTAAAAAATACGTAAAGCCAATGGTTTTAAAGTTTCACAAAGAAGTTAGTCTAGCTTAAAATTTTTACGGGCTATTTACAGCGTCTTTTGCAATGTTATCCGTTCAAAAAATTACGTCGCTATAAGTATTTTTGTTTGCGCATATTCTGTAAAATTTACTTTTTGTATTACGTGACATGTAACCAACAAATTTATCTATTCGATGTTTAAACTCGTATGTTAAACTAGCCTGACGAGATTTTCGTGTTCTAAAATAAACCTCGTGCTTTTTTGATGTTTAGAATATATAAATCTGCATTTCAACAAAAATTAAAAAAAAAGATAATAAAAAAATTTGTTTGTTGTGAACAATATTTATACAAAAAGCCCGAATGACTAATAAAGTTGCCTTCGTTTTAATAGATTCCTTTTTTTTACTTTAGGCTTATCAAAGTTTACCAAAAACCTAAACATATAAACATATTTTCTCGGTTAATATGCAATTAAAGTACAAAAATTACGTCAATGGGTACTTTATTATAGTTTAGTCTATTCCGTGATGACAACATACAACTGTGAAAAAATAAAAAGATATACACTTTTTATTTAGTGTTTTTTTGTGTAAAATTTACAGCGCTATAAAAAAAAACTCGCAGTTGCAGAGAACATGTTTTTTAATGTGTAAAAAAACTTTTCATCACTATTTTCGATGGGTGTTTTTTTTTGTTGTTACATTTAAAATGCTTTACATAGACCTCATCTACTTTACTGTTTAAATTTCAAAAATGACGACACACTTGTATATTTCTAAGACGGCGCGTAAAGTACAAACATTTGCAAAAAATGAAATATTTCTTGTATGTTTTATGCATTTAATTCATTGATTTTTTTAATTGCCGGACTTATGCGTTAAAAGCGGACATTACAGATATACTGTATATAAAACATTTCTACATTAATTTATACTGCTTTGAACCAAAGAATTTTTTTTCTAAATCGTAAAAAAAATGCGACTTTTTAGTTTTATTTTGTCAGCTTCTACTCTGCCACGGTATATAATGCTATAAGTTTTTAAGTTTTAAAAACTTATGCAAAATACTGAACTTTCCACTACATAAACTAAACAAAAATTTATATTGTACAATATCTGTGTGTCCTCTTACTCAGTGGCGTAGCCAGGATTTTTTTAGGAGGGGAACTAAAAAAAAACTAGAACGACAGAAAAAAATATTTATTTTTTTTGTCAAAAATTTACGAAATTTGCAAAAATACGAATTTTATGAAAAAATTTTTTTCGCATATTTTGAGGCCCCGAACCCCCCCTATGCAAATTCAAGCATAGCTTATTTTTCTAGAGGGGCACGTGCCGCCTTTTGCCCCTTTGACTACGCCACTGTTCTTACTTATGTTTATTTTTTGTTATGAAAAAGTGTGTATTTTTTTAGAAAAATACTTATAGTATTTTACTGTTTTACGGCCAGTTTATCGGTTTTGTTTGCAGATTTATATTCCTTTCTGTATTTTTCTTTTTTTTGTTTCCACATAAATGTGCATTGAAAAAATACCAGGACAACGAGATGGGTTTATAATTGTTATTGAGAATTATATGCATACTTACGAATGCTTTAAAAATGAATTACAGGTATGGAGATGCAGACACAGAATTTTTCCAGGTTTCTTTTTGTGCAAGATGATATATGTAAAGATTTTATCCTACATAATTATTAACCAAATATCAACGAAATATTTCGTGAAGACTTAATTCTAAGCACAACTTAAAAGCAACATACAATCTAAATCCGTAAATACATTTAATATGCCGTACTTAGGATTATACCAAAGAAGAACTTAATAATTAATCAAAAAGGATTCCTTAAAAAACGAATAACAAGATCAAGAAATGAAAGTTTAATATAAGGATTGATCCTTTTAGTGACATCCCAAGCATATTACAAAAGACGCTAGAGGAAATGAATGTATGCGATACGATTTTGGTATTATTGATAAAATTAGATTCATTGTGTTTGCCTCAAAGCAAAAAATTAAATTTTTAAGTATGTGTAAGATTTATCTAATAGATGGTACATTCTATTTATCCCCCGAAAACTTTTATCAACTTTTAAGCATGCATGCAATAATTCCCTTTAATTCATTCGCAATATTCTACGTTATAGTAAAAGATAAAAAAGCAACTTTTTTGCGACTTTTAATACTTCCGTAAAATTACTCATAGAAACCATTTACCATTATTGTTAATTTTTAAAAGAGGTTTTCCATAGCAATTTACAAGATATTTCCATCGTTACAATATAATTAATCTATTTTTACTTTTCCCAGACCCTTTGGCGCCGTATTCGAAATTTGGGATTAGTTTTAAGATATTTTTCAGATACAGAATTTAGACGTATATTTAAAATGATTATTTTTTTACCATACGTTTCTCTTGAAAGACTTGTCGAAGCATATGAAATTAAAGTTGAAGGTGATTTTTAGATAAGCCGGCACAAGTTTTACTTTTCTAGAGAAAACCATTAAAATACATCATTTATTTACTGTTGTTATTTTATATAGATGTTTTTGACATCTATTACCCCCTTTTGATAGATTGTAAAATTGATAAATTTATAACACGTGTCAAATATCTTTCAACTTACAAAATCGGTTATCAGCGGCTAATTTTATTAATGTCCAAATATGAAAATCTGAAAAGAAAAGTTAAAAACACCGCCTGCGGCGGGCTATATATTCAACATACCATTCGGGTTTAGGAAACTGATCTCCGTCAAAGGTGCCATATTATATCCTGTACTCTGTGGCTGTTAGCCACAACCGTTCTATGCCAGATAAGAATAGGAAAGTTTTGTAATTTTTAATATATTTGATGCGAATTACTTTATAAATTTTTATACCATTAAATCTACATTTGACTCCTCTTTTTTACCGCTAAATGGAATGTCTTCTACAGAACATTTTATCATTTTTCAAGAACAACTAGCTTCGTGTAAAGTCGGCAAAAGAAGTTTAATATGATGATAAATAAAAGGCATGCGAAAATCGCTTATTTTATTACTAAAAATATAGAGTGCGAGAAACATGATAGGCCTGAGCTAGTTGCTATAACAAGAGATGTACCTATCTTGTGTAACAAAACTTTAGAAAGAGAGGAGAAAATACGGATTTATGTATGAATAATATATTTTTTACCCCCAGAGAATTTTTCAATCAATTGATGGAACAACTAACCAATGATAAATAAATATTACCAACTAATTCCAATGAATTTCTATCGTTTTTTGACAATAAATATAAATCTAATGTTCATATCATAGGCTACAGATATATTATGGCCATAATATGAAATCCATTGTTAACATACCCCCAAAATGGCCATAGTGGCCATGTATTTTTCACTCAAATTTATATTTTTTTAAGATAAAAAGTGTAATTACTATAGAGAAAAATATAATGTTTACTTTTTAAAGGCGGTAAAAAAATATTTGATTTTGCTACTTATATGATAATAATTCATAATACAAAAACTGATATTTTATAATCTTTGCCGTGGAATTTTTATTTATTTATTCAATGGTAAGATATTGAACAAATCGACATTGCAATTTGAATATGTAACACACAAAATTAGATTTTTTGCTGTACAGCGTCCTAATTTACTTTATATGACGCATTTCCATATACGTCTTTGTAATCAAGATATTAAAACATTTTTAGGGCGTGATTTTTTACAATATAAAAACCGTTTTTTTTTTAAATAGTTTTTTTTCAAGTTTTTTATGATTTTTGTAAATCAAAAACGGTTTTAAAAAAAACAGTTTATTTTATACGTAACACCTTGTGATTTTTCAGTTTTTTAAAAAAACCCACTGTTTTAAAAACCGTTTTTTTTAAACCGTTTTTAATGAAAAAATCGTTTTTATGAACACCTTTTTTTGTAATAAAGTGACATCTTTCGTTAATATTATGCTATTTAAGTGACTGGTAGTCATATAGACACGCAAAACAACCTTAACAACGTGCAAAAACACCATTAAACTTTTAACTAAATAATAATCCGTTTGCAATCCCACATTCTACATTTTTATATTTTTAAAAAAAAATTACAAAATGCAAAAAATAAACATAAGTTAGAGTTCTATGTTTTAAGTTTTTTTTTACCTATGGCAAAAAAATGCTCTTATGAAATAATCGCACTTTAAATAGAAGGCATATTTGGTAGCATCTTTGGCTTGATTTGGTAGTCATATCCCGCTACTTTTTTTCTTTAAAATTTAACCCCTGTATTTTAATCCGCGGCTATTGTATCTGTCTAACTCATATGCAATAAAACAACATAATATGTCTGTTTGTCTTTTTTACGTTTTTGGTTTTTTTTTAGTTTCTTGAAACTTCATAAATACTTTTATAAGTAGGTTATTGTAAATTTTGCTTTTACTTAAAAATAAATCGTTTATAAATATGTAAGAAAGTGTTTCGATTAAGACCCTCTTTTTGGGGGCTAGAAACATAACATTTTTTTTAAAGAGGTTTATGGACTAGAAATAAGCCGGTCTTCTCTAAAAAATTACGCAAAAATAAGATAAAATAGACTTAATTTTATGAACTGTTTTAAATAAACCATTTATAGCTATAAAAAATCTCAATAAAAAAACCGTTTTTTTTTTGGAATTGTTTAAAAACCGACTTTGAAAATTTACAGTGTATAAAGCTTTTTTTTATACAATCACACCTTAGATATATTTTATAAACGCTTTTATTGGTAAAAATATGCCAGAATAAACTTTAAATTCTGGAGGATTTTTGTTCGTCATCTCGCTTAACCTATAACTCTTATATATTTTTTTAAAAAAAAAAATAAAGTAAACCTTTTCTAATATTCATTATTTTGTATTATCTTTTAGTAACTTATCCTAAATTTAGAAATATTTTTTTGAAAAATACACTTTTTTCGTCTTTAAATTTTCCATGACACTTTTGCGCCGCAAAATAAAATAAAATATAGGGTTTCCTTTCTCCCATAATGGCTTTATATCATATGGACATATATGGGCGCGGCCATTATTTTTTTAAAGCACATGGTCTATATGAGTCAGTGGCGATTCCAGGATTTATTTTACGGGGGGGGGGGGGGGTTTGCGT
>JAQFYM010007242.1:0-10631 GCA_034694785.1 Agrenia bidenticulata
AATTTATTGCCGTTTTTACGGTGCAATGGTTTATTTACAAAAACTTTGATTGCTTTTGATTTATTTGTAATTTTGCATAAATACACAAATAATATATGCACAATACAAATTTATTTTTTAAAGCGTTGAAAGAAAAAAAAAGGCACCCCTTTTCCAATTTTCGATCTACAGCATTGGTATGTATCAAAAAGGCAAAATGCTGTAAAAAAAGTTTAACAAAAAAAAACAAAAAAAAAAGGGCAGGACAATAAAAAAGACAAATTTTTGGTTACAAAAAAGACTGTACTCTGCAAGAAGTACGCCTGGTCACACTACATATATCAAAAGACTTGTATCGGCCTAATTATGTATATCGTATATATAAAACAGTTTAGATTTTACGATCAGACTCACAAATATCTACTGCTACGTAATCTACAGATTAGGTCGTAGGCATTTACATTTTGATGCTAATAAGAATGTGTTATAATAATCTGGAAAACTTGCCATTACTAGCCTTAAATTATAAATTTTGTGTAAGAGCATCTTTGCTTACAACAACGTTCCCGAAAAACCTTATAAGCGGAAAACATTTTCTTTTCGCTTTGTAAATAGACACTCATTTTTCTGCAATTATAATTGTATTTTTGCATACTTTTGAACTTTTGATGGTTTAACAATAGACATCAGAAAGAGTAAAATCTGCCGATAATGATATGGGAATGGGTCAGTGTACATCTGGGTTTAAAAACATATCAGACGCGTTAACCTGTGCTTTTACTGTGGGATTTGTCTTCGGTGCCGTCTAAAGGAAGCAACTCTTTTATATCAGAAAACAAATTTACATCATTAGAAGTTTTGACATTTAATAAGTAGAAAGAAAATGCGGCAAGCACACTGTTATTAACAGTGGCAAAAAAAAATACCGATAAATTTGACCGCTAGTTGTATGTAAGAAATGCTACCGCTTTTACTTTTTAGAAGTTGAACAAAAGAACGTAGCGATAAATTGTATCTAGTCATATATTTTTCTATCGTATACACTGTTTTTTGTATGCATCTTATGCTTTTATTATAAAAAAACATTTTTTTTTTCTTGGTTTGCTTTTTAAACTTCTTTTATGATCTAAATTATCAAAATTAAAACAGATGGCAAAACTTAAAGATTATAACGGACTTTAAAAGTGATTAACTAGCAATAAAATTTTTATATAAATGTTTTTATAATACTAATTGCTTTTATATTTGTTTTTAAATGTCTTATTTCGTTTTTTACCAATATGAAAGACTGCCAACATGAGCAGTAATATTTTATTTTATATATATGAATAAAGATACGGATATACGAGAGTAAAAAGCGAAATAGCAAAAATTATAGTTACAGAAAATAAAAAGAAAAACATTTAACAAAAAGAAGCGTAAGGCATTGCAAAGGATAACGGATCGATTTAAATCAGGTAACAACTAAGTAAGTAATCTGTACAACAAGCAATTTAAACCCACACAACGAGCGCATACCGCCACAGACTAAAACATGCATTTAAAAAAACGGACACTCTTAGATTATATAAGATAAAAAGCAATATTGCAAGAAAGGATAAGCCAAAAGGATAACTCCATACATGCGAATTACAAAGTGGTACCGTATGAGTAAAAAAAATAATAAATAACCCGCTTTACAAAAAAAAACTTTTTTCTAGCATACAGTTTTGAGAACAAATATGTAATAAATCTAAAAGAAACAGATCAAAAAAAAAAAAAAAAAAAAAAATAAATTTTTTGTAAAATAAATCTAAAATAAAAATATAAAAAAAAAAAAAGATCTTGTTTGCATACAAAACTCGACAATTTAGACTTTGATAAAAATATAACATAAGTGTAAGAAAATGTTGAGAAAAAAAATGCTATATGAAAAAAAGAAGGGAAGATGATTTATCAGAAATCCCGCACTGATTAAAGGGTTCATTTTCTGTAATCAATGACCTGGTTATACACCAAAGGTGATTATTAGCTGTTAATTTTATTGCAATTAAAGAAACAAGAGAAATGTGAACAATTCGTAAATTAAATTACTAATCATATGATCAAGTACTTACACAAGTGAAAAATAATATCGTTTATAAAAAAAAGTTATAATTTGTGTCAGTGTGTGATTATATACAAATAATAAATATAAGAAACAAAACTACCTTTTTAACACTTACAAATTCATTAAAAAATATACAAATTTTCTGTTTTTGTGTATCTATTGTTTTTTGGTACAAGAGCTATACATTAAAATAACACAGCCGTATGTAAAATAAATACAAAATCTGTATATCAAAATAAACAAGAAAACAATTTGTATATGTCGATACGCAACTTGTTACATTTTTTAAGTAAATCATATAATCTGCGTTTTTAATATTTTTTTTACTAACCAATACAACTTAATTTATGTTTTTATACTTTTGTATTATATTTGTACAAATACAACTAGCAAACGGGATAAATTTAAAATATGTGGTTATTATTTGTGCAAGTATAAAAAGAAAGAAGATTTTTTTAATGGATTTTGTTAAACGATACAATACTTATACCATATTTATTTTGACAATGTTACCGGTTTGATTGTTTGTGTTTTTAGCCACGGATTACACGGCTACTGTCTTTCCTTAGATAACGTAGTAAGTGCGTAAATAAGCCGAGGCGACTGAAACCCCGTATACAAAATCTTAGGAAAGGGCAGCACTTTATGTGCTAACATAAGCATGTTGCGAAATACTTTTGCTTGCGGATAAATCTGATTCTAAGATCTAAAAGCGGCACTTTACAAAAACGTGACTAGTGCAAAAAAAGTACCAATTAAAAGTTTTAGATTATATAGTAGCAAGAATGAACATAAAATAAAACTAAAAAATGTCTTCTAGTCCTCTAAACACAGCTCAAAAAGCAAAAGCTTTGCACATCCAAAAAGTATTATGTTAAAAAATATATGTTTCAGAATCATGACATATCATAAGATATAACAAAGTAGGCAAAATTTTTGCTATTTCTGCCCTACGTTTATTTTGTTACTAGGAAAAAATTAGATGGATACTCTTCTTTAAAAAAATACCAAATTAAGGGGTATTTATATATTTATTGGTAGCGTTTGTTGCTAAGAAATTTTTTTTGGCAAAAACTGTCTAACTTCTATAACGTCCTATGTTGAAAGTGTATCCTCGCAAAAATATTTTATCCAAAAAATTAAAAAAAATCATGCTTAAAATTACGCTTAATATACAGTATAGGCATTAAACGTAACTGGTGATTACCGAGTTGCACATCTCGTTGTCTTTTCTAATAAAAGTATTACTTTCAGAAGCAAATATTTTATCGATTTTTATGGCAAAAAATTAAACAAAAAGTTAATGAACAATAACAAGACATTTATGAGTTATATTTTTACTGTCACATAGAGATTTTACTTTACTTATAAATGTATAAAAGCTTACCCCCCTGCAAAAATTTTTATTACACACTTAAGTTTTGCTGTGCTTTTTTTTTTACTTTTATACTAAAGCAACGTCAACAAATCTATCTAATACTATAATTTTGTGTTTTATATGGTCCGTACTATTTTTAAATTTGTAAAACAGAATAAACTATACTTGAGTACCAATTTTATCGTCATGGCCTATTTTATTTTGTATTTATATGTTGAAAAATCAAACACGTAGTGTATTTTACTAGCAAAATGAGTAACCCAAAAAAAACGGTATAAAACTGTTGTTTTAATACGGATGTGTAAATTTCTTTGAAATTCTACTGTAAAAGACATACAATCATAGTTTATAAACAAAATATTTATATCGATTTAACTTTAAAACCAAAATTTTAAATACATTTAGCAGCAACCACTAACAAAAAATGTTTGTTTAGTACGAATAATAAAAAATGCGTATGGTTTACTACATTTTCGTGTTGAATATTTAGATAATTATGTTCAATAGAAAAAAAATATTTGAATTAGCCGTTTTTTGTGATAATACGCAATTAGGCTGTAAAAATCAATTCCTATAGGCAATTTTTACAAAGATACACTTGAATTTTCTTTGTTGCAAAATGTATTTATTACAGTATAAATTTTTTTCTGCATGGCGTTTAAACAGCAAAAGCAAAAAAAAAACACCCTTTTTTAAAAAATTTTGCAAAAAGTTATTGGATAAGGGTTTTTATTGCAAAAAATTTTCTATATCGATTAGATAGTAGTCATCTTAAAAAAGTCCATTTGGTTAAACAAGCTTTATAGCGCCGTGTTTTATCTATCTTTTGATAATCGCAATTACTAAAAAATGTATATCTGAATATTGCATTAGTTCTACTTCCGTATAAATGAATCCGTGGTAAAAATTATTTTATTATGCAAAATTTACCCTAAAGCAACAAAATGTAACAAAAAAAATCCTAAAACAGTAAATAGATGCTACTCACATGCACGTCACTACGAAAAATTTTAACATATCATTGGATACCAAAAGTAAAAAAAGTTAGAAAAGTGCACTAATTAGGCATATATTACCTTGCCTTTTTAAACCCGGTACGACTGTTGTAGGCATAGAAAGTAATATATAAAAAATAAACTGTAAAAGTATTTTTTTAAGTAATTGTAAAAAATAAAAAATTATGTTATAAAAAGCAAAAAATGTATTTTTTATGTGCAAATGAGAGTAAATCATATAATCCATAAGGACAACGACTCTGAATATTATAATATATACATACAGATTTTTTACATCGAGTAGTAAATTGCAAAGATATTTTTTTGATGATATTAAATGTGGTTATACAACATGAGTAGTTAAGCATTTATATATTACTCTTGTTGTATATATAAACTATAACGTGCAAAAACAAACATTGCCGAACTTGCTATTTAGACTTTGAACTTTAGTGTTTATCCTACCAAAGCAGACCGAACGGCTGTTTTTTTCGGTTGTCAAGACGTTAGGCATTTCGCAAGTCTTTTGGCAGGCCATATACATATAGAAATTTACAAGGCATATTTGCTTTAGTTTAAAAGTGGTTGAAAGATCACAAAGAATTCTTGTGATTGCTGAAATTTGAATTTTATACTACGAGTTCTTTACGATTATCAAGCAATAAAATACAAAAAAAAACTAACATAAAATTTGCAAAAATTTGCTTAATAGTATAAGTGGCAATAGTCTTTGCTTACCTGATAGTATCGGATTTTTTAACAACAAATTCACCCTGTCAAAATGTACTAATGCATTCATACCACGCAATAAACTTATGAAGAAATCGACAAAAACTATACTACCAAATAAATATTCCTATCGTGTATTTATTGAAAAATTCAACGAATACAAATCTAATATGTAAATTTGCTTTGGTCGTGTTGCGACACGCCACACCACATTTTTTAGTGTTATGACAAAAAAAAATTAAGCTTTTCTATGCATTCTACAATAATTTGCTAAGTTCTGGTAAGACAACGAGTTTTTTTTTTCACTTTACAAGTAAAGTAATTTGATGATGTGACGATATATTAACCAGTTGTGCATTGATCTAAAATTTTATAACATTAATTTAAATTTTTTTAAGAAATGAAAAATTTTTCGCATATATTGATACATCATAACTTTCGCGTAATTTTAAAAAATCAAAACGTATTTAATGTGGTTTATTACAAGTAAACTCATGATAAGCGTAGCCAACTATAAAATATTCGGAAGATTCTTTCACCCCACGTCAGACGAAATTTTACGGTTGCATTAAAGAAGGGTTTTCTATATTGTGCTGAGCATTTTTTGATGTTAATAATCTAAATAAAATGTTTAGGCGTTAGTTTTTTTTGCAAAAATTATGATGTTTAAGGCGCTCTAAAATAGGGTAGCCTAAATCTAGCACCCGAAATTTAATTTTAGCACCCAAAATTCATTAAAAGGCGCCAAAATTTTTTATAAGGCGCTCAAAACTACTAAATTGCTCTGAATAAGCACCCTCAAAACCTTTAAAAGGCGCTAAAACGAAAAATACAACCCTTTTTAAATTTTTTTGATAATTTTAATGATTTTCACTTTTTAAAAGTAAGAATATATAAAAAAAATCTTAACACTCTAAAAAAAAAATCTTAACAACGCAAAAAAAAATGAGTTTAAAAATTCCAATGGAAATAATTAACTATTTTTAACCCTAACGCAAACCCTACCCCAAGCACTACCCTTCCTACTGACCTACCCTACACTACCCGACCCTACCCTAACCCCAAGTTTACATAATAACCCTTTATATAGCGATTTTGTGTTTAAATATGACGTGTATATATGACATAGTTTAAAGTAATTGCATTCCCATAAATTGAAAATTAATATTATTCTAAGATACAAATAAATGCAAAAGCCAAATAACCGTGTAAAAAAAACGTCAACGTGTAAATGCGAAAATATAAGCTAGGTAGTATTTACGAGTCTAAAATGCATGTAAAATTTATTTTTTATTTTTTTATTATTTACGTATTTATTTTAATTTGCTCGTTTTGTGGAAAACTTAAATTGAAAAGATGATGTCATCTTACACACGCCTTTTATTAGATGGATGTGCCTGTTTAATTTCATATATCTATAGAGTTTTCGTATGCAGAGGACGCATTAGAATTACTTATTTAATTAATCATTGAGTTTGGCCTAGATGTGCTATGTATATCTGTTTTAAATTTCTTTTAAGATTTCGGCTGTATTTTGTTTTTGCATGTGTTTTACTTTTTTTTTTTAAAAAAAAATAATTTACATTGTTTTTTTATTGATTTTTTAACATTTATTGAAATCAAAGTTGCTTTATTTACAAAAATTTACAAAGTATTGAATTATTTGTAATGGCGCCTTTTAAGTGTTTTTGGTGTGCTAAATCAGGGCAATATAGTAATTTTGGCGCCTTTTACAAAAGTTTCCCGCCTTTTTAAAAATTTCGGGTTCTAAAATTTAATTTTGGGTGCTAAATACTATTTACCCCTCTAAAATATGGGTTTTCCAGCTCTATTTTTAGGCAAAAAACTGACTACTTTCTGACAAAAAAATCCTGGCAAAGCCGATGGGCCTCATTTAAAAAAACACAAGTACTTTGTTTTAGTGGTAAATAGTTTTTCTATAGTGTCTAAGTGGGATTGCCATATTATGCCTTTATTTTGCGTTATTAAATGTTGATTCAGAATTCGAGCTTGCTATTTTTTTTGTTAACTAGTTTATCAATTTTTTGCGTGCTTCAATTATAAAAAATTCTGCACAGAAAATGTTACCGAAGGCGCAGCAAACATTTTATCCATTATTGTAGAAACATCTAGGGCAGTTTTATAAAATTGCTGAAGCAGATTATAGATCTAGTATCATGCTATTTTTTTGTACACGAGAAACTGATAAAATGTAATTTGCTATCTGTCTTGACTTTCTACAAGAAAAAGTGCTGTTTCTAGTTTCCGTGGTAATACAATTGCTTTTTGGTTGTTTTCTATTTTTTTTAAAAAACGAATGAACAAGATCGTCGAGCATTGCCTATGACCAGATATAAATGCATACAATATACCAAATTACGATTTAAGACAATTTCCGTTGTATTTATCCTAGTTTAATACAAAAAAATATCGTTTAAACAATTATTAAATATTTAAATAAGGCAAAAGCTTAGAATGTTCTGCAACATTTGGCCAAGCTCTACAAAAACGCGCTGTATGTATTTAAGCCATATTTTAAGAATGATAGAATTCAGCCATTGAACTGTAACTTTTATACATACATAAGTTACATTGTGCGTAAAAATTGGGTTAAAACTGCATCATTATTCAATTTTTAGACAGACTATAGTGATTTGTCGATTACCTTTACATTCATTTATCAGTAAAAAAGCTAGTTTATGTTTTTTCAAAGTAATTTCATTTTATTAGACGAGGTTTGTTATATTGCAATAAAACTATTTGCTCACGCAAATTCTAGTTCATAATATGTTTCTTGGCGTCTCTTACTTATTTTATTGTAAATAGGATAAAAAGCAGGCGATTATTTTTAAAAAAAATAGTGCTAGTATTTTTTGACACAGAAATTGTTAAGGTTTTTAGAAACCATTGGCGTTAGCATATTTTATCACATGCTTCTAAAAACGAAGTTTGTAGCGACTTGTTTTTTAATTATACTTACAACTATAGCTGAAACCAATAAAAAACAAAATAAAATAAATTTAGTGATTTTTATGTGTAAAGAAAGCAACATT
The DNA here is from genome assembly GCA_034694785.1 of Agrenia bidenticulata. Lineage (NCBI taxonomy): Eukaryota > Metazoa > Arthropoda > Collembola > Entomobryomorpha > Isotomidae > Agrenia > Agrenia bidenticulata. The sequence goes on from JAQFYM010007242.1 coordinate 8,224, forward strand.
TTTATTTTATCTTCTAGTATATTCTCATCGATATTTCCAATCGCCTTCGTAAAACATCTTTTTTGCCATTGAACCCATTTTTACACAGATTATGAATAAAAATTTTTGATTGTCAGCATAAATAAAAAGCGTTCTATACCAAACGGAGTAAGTAAAACTCGTTTTTTCAAAGAAACAAATTTTTAGAAAATCATAAAAAAATGAATATTTAAACTATACGATAATGCGGCTACATTGTGAATTTGGATATAGACATTCTCGCAAAGTAAGGTTGTTAATAGAATTGCGCAAAAAGGATATAAATCTCTGGCATTTAAACTGTTGTGTCCACTGTGCAAAACTAAACATAGTATGGAGCTATAAGTCTTTTTTTGTAGACAAAAAAAAATAGTGCTAACAATATAAAGATATTAATAATTGCTAAAATGGTGTTAACGACACCAGTTCCATAAAAAATATGGCTTATATATTATATATGGCCAGATTCAAGTTGGTCCTAATGTTTGAAATAATTTTCCATTCTTTTTTTCATAAAATATCTGTTACCAATACAACAATTCCCACCTTTACCACATCACTTCTGTTATAAAACCTTTTTTGGTCGTATACTATTTACGGTTTAATTGTTCACTGCATAATTGTTGAACATTCTTGCATTGATTTTCAGAATATAAGAGTCTAAAAAAATAATTGATAATAAATAGGAATACAAAAAATAGTTAAAATTATTATATATTTTGCAAATCATACGCTTTTAATTAAAAAATACATGTGTAACTATTAATCGTATAATTGTTAATAGAAAACATACATACACATTGGTTGATTGTAAAAATTTTAGTTTTTGTACATGGAAATTATAGAACACTTAGTTAGCGTGTGGTTGTAGCCATTTAGTTTAAAGTATTTATGTATTTGTCCGTATCATAAAGTGCTGTAATGCCTTAAATCTAATTTGCTGATCAATTGACATTCTTGTGTATTCGCAACGTGTACATTGGCAAACAACCTCATAAAAAGTTATTAAACAAAAAAATAAAAATATATATGAAACTTGCATGTTAATAGATTACCCGTATAAAATAAAAAAATCAGGCAAATGAACATATGCGTGACGTTTCACTATTAAATCATGACTATTTACGTAAAAGTCATTGTGTAATTGTCTTTTAAAGGGGATTAACGTAGTAAACAATTAAATTTCAGGGCAACTACCTATATTGGTATGCCTTTAAGGCACTTTTTAGTATATGTTTTATTTTTTATATGTTTTAAATATGTTGGTTTGGCACTTGCCATATTTTTCCATGATGAGGACAGTGAAAACCCCCCATAATATAGTCATACCATATTCGTACCCCCTGGTTTAAGAGCTAAAAATACTGCAATTTCTAGACTCGTAGTTCTTTTAATAACGTTTTCTTTTTTTTAAGGTAACGAAAACTTTACGGTTCAAACTCCTTCTTTTTTATAAAATTAAGATTAAACCGCGGGTACTCGAATATAATGTACATTTGAATTAGACGTATACAACTAGTTATTATAAGCGTAAAGGCTCTACAATACAAGCGGATTTTTTTATATATGCTGCTTTTTAATTTGATTTTTTTTACATGAATAGAAAAAAAAATTTAAACACAAAAAAATCGCTTTTGATCTGTAAAATACATGTATCTAAGTATTTAGGCATTTAAGTAGCAAAATTTTTCACATATGTTGTATAAAAACAAAAATTTACTTATAGTTCTAGTATGAGAATTTAGGAAACACGTCTTTCTTACATATCAAGTTTCTTCGAAAATAACAGATTTTTACTAAAACTTTACAGCGTACTTAAATTAAAATATATAAGAGTGTATCTTGTTGTTCGAATATAACATGCCCTACGTTATTATTAGGCATACGATAAAAATGGTATTCTCGAATAAAACGTACTTTACGTTTTTTACATGGAAAGACAGATGTAAAAAAAAAATTATGTGTATAATAATCGACCGAACACAATTTTGTTGTACTAGTCGCCCTTTACAGTTTAAAAAACTGATTCAATAAGACATATGGTGCAAGCAACTTAATTTATATAGATAAATTGTCTCTAATAGATAAACTTACAATGCGAAAAAACTAGAAAAGGCTGTCCTTAGATAGGTTACTAGTTAAAGTATAAATCGTTTTTTGTGCTATAATTTTAAGGGTACTTTTTTCTATTATCTTTATTTAATAAGTCGAAACGAAAAAATTTTTAGAGTATAGATATATAACTGACTTTATATTTACTCGTGGGAACGCGGTATTATTCATCATTTGCTTAAAAGTGCGGGCTGTATTTTATTTAACCCAGCTTATAAAAAAAACCCATTTAAAAACTAAATATACTTATAGATAGAAGTTATGCCTTTAACCCGCCG
>JAQFYM010007243.1:0-10630 GCA_034694785.1 Agrenia bidenticulata
TTATAAATGAAGTCTCTTAGTTTGTTCCACTTCCCTTATTTTACGTGATGTTTTGTTTTTGCCAATATTCCCATTCTCTTAATAATTTTCTTTCTTAAATAATTCTTTTACTTATTCTTATGCATTCATGTTATTTTTTAAGGCATTATTATAAATAGCTTTTCCTCTTAACATTGTATCTATCTCCAATATCTCTTGTATTCTTTTTTTTTCGTTCTCAACTGTATTTTTTTTTGTTCAGAATTCGCCGTTCTTATATTATTATATTTATTACTGCTTGTAATGCTTTTATGCTTTTCTGCATTCAAATCACTATTACATTCCATATTGTTTTTTCTTACTGAGTCATTATCATCTTATCTTCTTTTTCATCCTTTTATTTATCTGAACTCATTAAAATTATTTTTTATTTTATTTTATGTCTTTCCTCTTATATCGAGTTCATTCATGCTCTTTTATTCATTTCTTTTTTCTTTGATCGTTCCTTTATCCTAAAATTTTTTTCTTATATGTCGTCGATTATATTTCTTCCGGTTTATTCTTACGCTACCATCTTTTACTAGAAATTCAGTATTATTTTAATTGCCTTTATATCTTTCTTTTTCTTCTTCTTTTGCTTTTATCTTTCTTCTTCCTATTTTTATATCATTTATTTTTTTTTATAATCTTATAAATCGCCAGGCCTCTTCCTAGGCCATATTTTTTATAACTTGTATTTACTCAGCATTTTATTAACATGCCAGGCCTTTGCCTGGTCAGTGGTGTTTTTTATCTGGGCCGCCAGTTTTGCTGGTCTGACGCCCCCTACGACCAAGTCTATCTAGTCTGGGCCAGTCAGCTTATTTTACGTGGGCTGCCCCCTTCGGACAACCACAAATATAATATCACAATAGTAGCACCAATTAATCGACCTTTTGACAAAGCAACTCCTCAAGTTTTTTTGGGGGAATCGCTTTGGTCAAATGTTTCAAAAATATAATCGTCAAGCATATTTTGCTTGTACTAATAATGAGCGGGACATTTAATAAAAGATATTAAAAGTATTCATCTTTATTTAAAATGTGTATATTATATAGATAATAAATTGATCAAATTAATTAATCCCAATTACAGCGTTTTTTGATCTTGTTCTAGATTAGTTCTTTCTAAGTGGGTTTATTTTTTGGACCCTTTTAAGTTCAATCAATACGAAATTTATATCAAACAAACTGAGTAAATTATATAGATAAATATAAAGAAATACAAACAGCTTATAATATGAAGTAAATTTGTGACTGTTAATCCTGTTTTATTGGAGGTGCTTCTCGACATCTAGTTTAAACATTTAACATGTTTTTATAGTAATTTCCAAAATGTTCAGAGGTTATGTTTCTTATTGTATTAAAAAGAAACTAGTCAAATTTGTTTTATTTTAAGCGTTCCCGGCTCGAATTTATTCTTCCACTGGGAAAAAAAGTTTTCAATAGGATTAAGAAATAATGAACAAGGCAGAAACGTTACCAGTAAAGTACATTAAACTTTTCTACTAATAGTAAGATAAGAAATAAACCCTCTGAACATTTAGGAAACTACTATAGAAACATATTAGTGTTTAAATGAAATGTCGGGAAAGACTTTCAATTACACAGCGTATATCTTACATATTTACATGTGATTTTTGACTGTTTTAATTTCTTTATATTTTTTCAATATAATTTACATAGTTTTATTGATTCAAATTTCATATTGATTAGTCTAAAAAGGGGTTAAAAAAATAAACACACTTAATTTAATTAAGTCTCAAATAGATAGAAAACCTTGTAAATCAACCCAAATAAATTCAAATATCAAAATATTAAAATTAGTTTTTATAATATTTGGAGTGTTCGACTCCAACAAAAAACACCTATAATATACATATTTATAGACACATACATAAAAAAAAACATATGGATGTTTTAGTCGAGCCTTGTTATGGCAAACGCTGCATTCCAACATAATCATTTTGACTAAGTATTAAATGAATAGAATGAGCACAGTATGAATATAAATTAACATTATAAAAAAATAGTAAGGTTATTATTTTTATATATTTGAAAGAGAGATGGTGCAAACCTAAAAATTTTAGTGAAAATTGTTTTATGTCACTATTAATGTATTAAGTATTTATTGTGGAGCACGCAGCGCGCCACCTGCATTTTTTTATTTTATAGGCAAAAAATAAAAATATGGTAAATTATTGTTCTATAGTAGTAATATTGTAAAAAAACATATTTCTGGAAGAATGTCAAAAGTTATGACTGTTAAAAAGGTTTAAATTGTAAAAAAAAAAATAACTTTTTTTTTCCATATCATTTTTGTGTTCTAAGTTACAAAATGTTTTTTTTTGATGTATTTTAGATGCTGTTATAGTTTTAATTCTTGCTTTTTTACGCCCAAAAAACGCTGCGCATGAGTGGCGCGCCGCGCGCGCCACTTTTATAGTATAAAAAATAATTCCCTTAATAATTTTAAAATGTTATTTTTAGTATCCCTGCTTGCGTGTTAGCTCCAAAAAAAAATTTTGGCGTAGTTTGTAAATATGTATTGGGATTGCGCATTTGTACCATGAAAAAAAAAATATTTAATATTTATTTACATATTCTAAGCAAACTAATTTTTTAAACTAGTATTAAACAAATCAAATAATAAAAAAGTGTTTTAATACACATGTTAGCAATAGAATAAGATTACATAACTTTTGTTTTTATAACAACCGTTGCAGGAAGCCGTATTAATGATTCAAAACTGTTCGTAAATGTAATACCTGTTCTTACTTAATGCTGTGTTTATGTAGTACATGATTCTAAGTACTCATGCAGCTAAGAATTGTTGGCTTTTTTTTGAGTCAAAAAAGCTTAAAAGAGCAATGAAAGGTATAATGCTAAAAAAAAAACTGCAATAATATAACGTCCAAAATATACCCTCATGTTTTTTCTTTTATAGTTTTTATCCTTTTGTTGTCATAATCTGTAGATACGTGTACTTCATGCACCCTTAACTGGAATTATTCCTGTTTCCTTACTGTACTATACAGGTAGTAATCGGTCATTTGCCAGATAATGACCCGTAAAATAGGTTTGCTCGTAACCTTTGCCAAAATGATGACCCGAACCCGTAAAGGGGCCCGTTATTTTTGTCTTTTAACCCGTACGGGTTATAATTAGAAAATGCGAGTATATCATGTATATCCAGTAAACTGCGGTAATCATGTTTGTATAAATGGAAAAAATATAAATAAATTTTCTATGTATTTAAATGTAAAGCCGTGGTCGTTTAGTTTTGTTGTCATAATTAAAAACACTTTCAATTGATAAGTTCGCTAGCTAAGATTTTCTTTCTGTAAAAACGTAATTATAATTGCAGTATAGAAGCTCTCCTAACCCCTATATAAAACGAAACAGTTTTACAAAAAACTTTTTTTAAGAGTATTTTACAGTTCTTAATACGTTTTACGTCACCTGAATTACATTACTAAACAAAAATTATTTTTTTTTGAAGTAAATATCAAACATTTTATTTTCAAAATATATACTTTTTGTAATTACGATTTTTTAAAAAACATTGCAAAAAAGATTGTATACATGCAATTTTTTATGTAATCATAAACTTTCTACTAGCTATAGTTACTTTCACGTTGTTTGGTGTTGCAAATAACAATTTGGTGTATTAAGCTATTTGTCGTTTATGTACCAATGATAAAAAAATTATAAAATGTTTCTTACAGGCGCAGAAATTTGCCAAGATAGATTTTTTAGATCGCAGTATCATATTACGACCCTGATTTACATATTTTTACCAAAAATGGTACTCCGGGACCGCTATGCGCGATTAGCGGTATTTTGGCTTAACAGTGAATAGCGCATTGCAAATATTGATAATTTACAAAATTGCGATAGCGTCATGATGCAGAAAAACCTAAAAAAACAAAATATAATATTAAGTATTTTTATTTATACTAAAATGTATAATCTATAATACCTTAGGCATATTGTTCGCCCAAAAACACCTAACATGCTTTTAGCACAAAAATCATATATATAGTGTAGAGTTTTAAAAACATGACTACTTGCTACATTAGATTTTATTGTCTTCCATTTTTAAACACTAGGAATATCTTATACTTGGATTACCGAGATAAAAGCCATGCGAATACTATGTTTGTAAACCTAGCATGATCCGATAGCTGCATTTCTAAAATAAATATTTTGATTATTCAGTGTTTACAAAACAATGTTTGGAGTATACTCCCGGTTTGAAATTAAACTTTTCAAAAGACCGAAAACTCCTAATCTGAGAAATCACTACATCTAATATATCAACAAATATTTTTTTAGTAACGTACATGTATCATAAAAAAAAAATTATAGAAACTTGGTACTAAGAGCATGATGGTTATTCTAAATTCGCACAGAATTATGTGTTTATATGCAAATATCTAAAAAGTCGTAGTTTACAACAAAAAAATATAACTATGTAGTTTTATTTTCATAAAAAGACAAATACTATTGTTCTTGAAGCTTTAAAAAATGCTTTAATTTAGGTATACCTAAAAAAAAACAAAAATATTGCTTGTAATGTTTCATATTTAGGTCGTAAATACGTATTTGCACCTTTATATGTGTATTATTTTATCGAAATTATACATATGAGTTTTATTATGAGCGTTTACTTGTCAAAAGAGATACAGTAAAATTCAGCTTTATGCCTATATACGGTTGCCTGGTGTTTTTGATTTTTGTTTCTCTTTTGCTGAAAAAAAAACCGTACGGGGGCCCTGTACCCTTTGCTAACAACCCGTGCCCTGTAAAATCGAGAAAAGCCCGTACGGGTCCTTTCCCAGGTTATTTGGCAAGCTATGATGTACAGAACTCTTTTTCATTTTTCGTTTTGTTGTTAATGCTTAAAAAAATATAAAGTAAAAAATCTAAAGTGTATATAAGGTTAAAAATTAGAAGTAAAATATTGAGTTAATTGCCAAAAGGTTTTTTTTTATTCTCGCGTGAGCGCCTTAAAATCCAATTTATGTATAACACTGTTGTAACTTGTTAATATACATTGTGATGCTTTTTTACTGTAAAAACTCATTATGTACTTGTAAATGATTGTATGTTTTATAATACGAAATTACAAACACTACATTTATAGAGTTTTTACGTAGAAAACAACTATTTATTTGTAAGAAATTGTCATAACACAACACAAGAAAAATATCGTAAATGAATTAAACATGCATCAACATGTTTTTTTTTGATCTCTTTTTTCAAAAAGTTATGACGCTATTTTCGTTGCTTTTAGTTTTTAGTTTTGTCGTATATATACGAAAAAACTCTTACTATGACTCTTGAAAATATTTTTTATTTATTTTTGCTATGTTTTACTATCATGTTAAGGTTAATTTTATTGCGGGTTCAAATAAATATAAACATTTTAATACCTATATTAACTGGACTTAAAAACATTACGTTAATGTTGGTTACAAAAAAAATGCGTATCGAACGCGTTTTTAATCAAATAAAAGGTATATAAAAATAAAAAGACATAGCGTTCATCTGCAAAAAAAAAAACTTTCTAACTGTTGCTACCTGCATTTTGGACCACCGGTCAGTTATGTAGAAGACACGAATCAAATTAATACTTATTTAGATACAAATTCCAAATTGCAAAACTATATAGAAAAATTAAGCACGTTGTTTTTATTAAAAAAGTCATTCTGGCTTTTAAAATTAAATCAAAAAATTGAATGCCTGGATACACTTGCTGCGTTGATCTGCTTTCAAAGCCATCTCTGTACTTTATACGGTAACTTAAAAATATAGCTACTTTCGCTTTTCTTCTTTGCTTATTGTGACTATAAATATTCTGAATTTATTGTACATAACATGGTTAATTTAGGTTTTTTTTCTTCTATGTAGTAAAATGTTAAAAAAACAATAATAAAAGTCGTTCAGTGTTCGTATTAAAGACTGTATTTTTTAAAAAAACATATCGGGCTCAAAAAATAATTTATCTATAAAATTCTTAAAATGAATGCGTTAAGAAACATTGTTTCTAAAAAAATATATGCAATTTTGTCTGTAAAAATTTCTAAATAGTAAAAAGTGTAACATTTTTTGCCTATTGCGTCTCTTGCCTGCTCGAAACAAGACAGTTTGGCTACAAATCAATGTTTTAGTTGCATTTTTTGCAATAAGACCATCTATAATTTTTTTGGAATTTTTAGTATTGATTGATCTGACCGATGTCGATGACAAAAACCTGAAATTATACGAAAAAAGACATATGGGGTACAAAATAATTCTACAAGACTAAGAACTTTAAATGTGCGCGAAAAATAAATATAAAAAATGCTTCAAAGATGTAACAGAACTTTTTTTGCGCAATTCTGTAAAAAACACCGCTTTAAAATAAATAAAAAACAAGAGCCTAAGGAGTACTAGGAGCAAAATATTTTGCTTACTTTGTTTTTCCAAAAGAAAACACCGCACACTGTATAATTAATTACAAATGATTTTTTGGTAAACAATAAAGATTTTTTTTATAGATTATTGTACCAACGCACATGTGAAAACATAAAAGTTGATAAATTGTAAATTTTAGACTGTATGAAGATTAACAAATTTTTAAAAAATAAAAGTAAACAATACATGTAAATTTATGGAAACTACACATAAAATGCAAATGGATAGTTTATTAGTTTTTTGTATAGTAAAAGTGACGGATAAGCAAACTCAAAAACAACAAGAAAAACTAAGAACTACTTAAGTACAAAGAATTGATAAAAAACATATATAGATGTTCATTTTTGTGCCTATTATAATAAAAACAAAGGAAATTCGCGCTTTAAGTCTATAATGTGTGTGATGGCTTTTTTAATGGAAAAAAAACTCAAGGTAGGTGTGAAAATTGGTATTTTGATCGTCAATTACTTTTATCATATATGATATTTTTCTAATCATAAATTGTTTTACTAGCCTTTAATGTCACTTTTTTATACTGGTCTTGTTGTAAACTTGAAAGTTCTAGTGTTACATATTATTAGATTTTTTTTAAAGAAGTGCATATTTACATACAATCGCCTTTTAAATAAATAAAACTGCCAGCGTGTATTAAAGTTCTTTTTCAAAAGAATACTAGTTATAGTATATACCTAAACTTTGAGACTACCTTTTCTATTTAGTATGGCGAAAAACAAAACAATACTGCAAAAGTGAACTAAAAAATAAATATAATCTTTCAAGGGGTACTTTTTCTTTTTTGTTTTTTTTATAAAATGCGCGTAAGTTGATTTTTCAAAGATCAAGCACAAAAGAAATCTTATATATGCAATTTAACAGAAAGTTTTATATAAATATCACATGCTATTTTACGCAATTTTACTTACTTTTATAAACAATACTTTTGCTATTTTTCTACATTGATGTTTAAAAATTAAATAAAAAGTAATCCCAACTAAACAAGAAATATAAAATCCATAACTTACTTTGGTTTTATTCCTATTACTGTTTCAGTGACAGAAGGTGACATTTTTGTTATATCAGACTATAAAAAATACAAACATTTTCAGCGTATATTTAATTAATTGTTCTCTATTTTATAATAGAAATAAACAGATTGTAAAATCAATAAAATCACGACTTTTTTGATGCATTATATTTAAATAATTTAAAAGACACCTATGCTTTAAAGAATGGTTAAAATGTAATACAAACATATTGTGGTGACATAAAAACAATAGTCATCTACTATTGCGTGTATTTATTACAATAACGGCTTAAGTAAATAAAAATAATTAAATGAATTAGATGATTTTAATTTCTTTTTTATGATTTTGTCTACAGTATATTTTGTAACTGATTACATAGATATGACAACTATATACGACCACGTAAATAATATTTACTAGAAAAATCATTTTCGGTGTGTTTTATAGTCCCCCCCCCATATATGTAGTACAAAGCTTTTTAAAAAATTATGCTAATTAACAAAATTTTATTGGCTTTCAAATCAAGACCATGGCAACGTCTATAAAAAAAAAAGCTTTTGAGCTTTATATATTTTATTATAGCATTCTGCAACAAGTTTGTAAGTCGTTTAAGACCTTCTACGTGCTTAACTGCTTTTATTCCCTAAGATTATAAAAAAAAACATTATATTAAAACCGTTTCATGAAAAGGAAATTAGCGAAAACCTCTCTAAAATTAATATCTTTACATATGCATAGCTGTTGGCGCTAATAGACCAGATTTTAGCGCCTAAATAAATAATGCATCAAAAGACAGTTAATAAAGCTTATAGATACATTGAGGTGCGCAAACGACGTAACTCGCCGAGTTCTACGTTTGCGATATAAAATTTGTATTATTGGTTGATATATAGATAGGTAATGAATATTGGTTATTTGGAACATGTTACCTATCTAATCTATTGGAAAGGAGATAGAACAGATAAACCTGATTTTGGTATAAGTGTTCTTGATACTAAGCTATATAAGAGTTTGCAAAATAAATAAATAGTAGGTTTTGAAATGGGTTTTTATAAGAAAGTAAAAGCTTCCACCGGCACATCCAAAAATAGCATAAAAGTTTTTTAAAGAACTTCCTAATTTAATTGGGTTTAAGATACGATATATATATTTGCCCATATAATCGTTAAGCATAACCAAAAAATACACAAATACAAATTGTATCGCTTAATTATATATTTATTCATTAGCACTATATATTATTTTTAGTGATATTACGGTTCTTTTTAGCATTATAATAGGAAGAATCAGTTAAATCATACTATCTGTAGAGTGTGATTCCCATAAAAAATCTTTCTAAAGGGTTTCTTAATGTAGGTGTATATTATGTAGTAATATTGCAAACAAATCCTACGGAAACACACAATAAATGGATTCTGCATTTATGGTCCAAATTTCGCATTGATGGTGCAACATATTACGTTTATGTTCAAAAAAAGTAATCCGTTGAAAAATTGGTCAATAAATGATGCGCGCCAAAGTGAGGGTGTTGGATACTTCGATAAAGTATCATAGTAAAAAGTGAGAAAGAGGAAGTGCGTTTTAGGCGGTCACCTTTTCGACTTGTTGTGCCGTAGGCCAACAAGTCGAAAAGGATCGCATTTTCAAGATTAACAAGTATGTCGATCAAACGAATGCGATGTGATTGCAAGGAATATTCCATATAAGAAATATTCCAAGATAAGGTGAACATAAACATTGGTCTTAGATAACACAAATTTTCTATACAAAGAAAGACAAAATAAATAAACAAGTATTCTTTCAAATGTTTTCTTATCCAAATAAAACTAGCGCTCACGCCACGGGCGCCTCATCAAAAACAAGGCATGGTCATGTCAGTGAAAACCTGTATATTACTGCCTAACCAAAAAAAAAGCAGTGAAAATCGATGAATGATAACTACGGCCCCCAGAAAAGGTAGCAAATATGGAAAAGCAAATATATATTAGTTAAATACTATTCTTGTGTAAATGTTAAATAATACTCTAAGGTGCGTGGATTTTAGTGTTTCCTTTTGTCAGCAAGCAGTGTTTTAAGATGATTAAAGCATCTTTCATTGGGAATGTATATAGATTGAGATACATAAGGTCCTCGTCAAATACACATGGGTTCATAGTATCAAGATTAAGAAAATTACATCCAGGATTATTGGCCATAATTTGTTCTTATCTTTTTTGTATTCTTATATCAAAAATCTGGGACTTTTCTTCTTTTATATATTCTAGTTGAGCAAAAATGGGCAAGTTATCTGCCTTCAAATTCTTAAATGCTGTAATAATAAAAAGATGATCATTTACAAATTTTAGTTCGGCTAAGGTATCCTTTATATTAATCGTATTCATAAGTTTATCGTCCTGAGTCTCTTTAATAAGCTGCATGCAAAAATCCTTTATTTTTATATAATTGTTGTACACAAAGGAGACAGCTCCAATAAACATTCCAAAACGTGTTATAATTGGGGGTTTATCAATAGAGATGGGTAGTTGTATAATATATCATTTGATTCTGCTTGTTTTTAACAAGTTTTTGCTGCAATTTAGACATAAATTATTTGCTAAACACACATATTTGCCACACCTCGCTTGATCATAATTATAAATTATGGACTATACATACAATGTGGACTAGATTACTATATTTTTCTTGCAATTTTCGGCCTAAAGCCAAACAATATGGCGCGCCATCAGACAACATAAAACAAAAATTGTGCTCTCTGTCAGAATTATCGAGTAAAATTTCTAGGACATAGTTTATTTCGGCATATATATATTCCGAGTTCGTTTTTTGATAATTGAACTGTATGTACTCAAACAGCAGTGGACTGGCATCCATCTACCACTTGTCCAAAAACATTTAAAATATACTCTCCATTAGAACTTGTGGTCTCATCAAATGAAAGCATGAATTTATTTTTAGAAAATTTCTCCTTGATTATTTTGAATTTCTTTCATAATAAATAGGCAGATATATACCTCTATGAGTTTCAACAATTTTCAAGTCCACAAAAAGATCCTCTTTGAATAAATTTTTCATTTTTTTGTTTCCCAAAACTTCAGTAGGGATACCGCTGCTTATAAGGGCATCAAG
>JAQFYM010007244.1:0-10629 GCA_034694785.1 Agrenia bidenticulata
CTGTGGTAAAAGTAAGAAAAAATTAAATTGTATATAAATGTATTTTAAATATGTATATATCTTTAAATATTGTTTTTATGTTATCAAAATAGCGAGATGCACCGTTTTGGCAAAAATAGTATAGGAATAATATACCAAAAATTTACTATAGTTGCTGCCTTTTAAATTTTCATAAAAAACTTATTTTACCCTCAAACTGTTCGAATAAAGACGAAGATGTTTTTTGAACTCTTTTTGACACGGTTCTATCAGAAAACGTAAAGTTTTTTTTTTTTAGCAAAAGTATATTTGCATTTTGCCAAAAAAACAATTACAAAAAAAAACCATAAATGCTGATTTACGATTTTACAGATCATAAATGTCAATATTGATTACCAAAAAAAAAACTGAAGCAACAAAAAGCGTTTCATTACCAAAAGCATAAAAAGTCAGAAGGGGTGGGGGGGCTCAGCCAGCCTTCTAAAAGGTTCCAAATATCACAAGGGGGGCACGAGTCTATCCCAATCCCCTTTCTGGAGTCCCTGTCGTTGAAAAACACCTCTGTTTATACCCCCAAAAATACCCAGGGATACAGATGCTTTAATTTTATTTTATAGAAGATATGTATTTTTTGTAAATATACAGAGTATTTGTCAGTGGTTGTTTTTATAAATTCTAGTTTTTATACAGATATACAGTCTATATGTTACCTTCCGAGCGAATAAATACGCCAAGTGCGCGTGGCAAACGCCACTTGCGCTTGGTCAATTGCCAGTACAGCATATTTCATTTATAATATTTGCCTAGCCATATATGGTACCTGGCGCCTACAATCGCACATAGCTACTGTATGATATGGACGGTAACATATATAGTAAAAAATTTAATTTTTCGTTTTTTCATTTACTTATAACAGATTATTTTACAATGGATGCGTGTTTTTTACAAGATTCAGCCACAACATCATGTTTTGCTGCCAATTTAAATAAAAAAAGCTGTATACATTGTTCCGGACATCCGTTCTGATACCCGATTAAATCTCTATTTCCTATTCAAAACCTTATACTAAGTTTTATGTCTGACACAATTACAACGTTATGCATTGCAACAGCATAAAAATGTAAATGCATCCAAGTAAATTTTCAATTTACTATCTTTCTTTTTATTAAATATAATGAGGTACAACATTTTTTGTAGTAACCAAATCCTTCTATTGTTGCAAATAAAAATTGCAAAAGTCGGATCTTAATCTGTATTTTTAACGAGTAAACGAGTGTATATTGCGAGTCCCTGTCAGGTTTTCACATGATTCTTGCATATGTTTAGCGCTAGTCCAAATTTTTCAAATTCTACATTTTATTGTTTTGTGTGTTATTGCATGATAAATTTTAGACCTGTTTATCGACAAAAACCAAAACTGGAATATAGACTTTTTCTAGAACCTATAATGCGTAACTGTTTTTTACTGGCTTAAACATATCAATATATATTTTATATAATCCAGGTATTTATGTTGCAGTCTCTAAGTCGTAGATTATCACTCCCACTGTGCAAAAATTTTTACATACTAAAACTAAAAACCTAACAACCCCTTTAAATTAGTTTTGCCAAGCTTCTAGCTCTTGTGTTTTACATACTTCGTTGTTTTTTTTGCTGTTTCTCGTTTTTTTTTGTGTATAACCGTTATTTTATATGTTTATCTTGTGTCATTAGAGGTGCACAAAATTTGATACATGATATAACATGATAAAAAGTAAATTGACTATAATAGATGGAAGTTAATTTTCATATATTTAAATGTGATTAATATAAAAAAATGCAAAATAGTCGTACGGAAAAGTTTTGTTTAACATTAAATCTGCAAAAATAAGTATTTTTCGATAAAATGTGTTTTTGCAAATAATTAAGGCTTTAACAGCCTTAAATAACAGTTTGTAGTCTTTATGTCACTTTTTTGTGCAGAAAAAAGGCTGTATAGTAAAAAAATGTATATATATAGACTGTTGTCACAAAAAAATTATAAGTATATATATCTCGCATAAAAAGACAAAAAGATTTTTACAACTTTGAGATACACAAAAAAGAATAATATTTATACAGATAATATGTAGGTCGAGTCACGTTTTCAAAACAAAGATATTTTTTAAACATTTCAAACGTAAAATATTTTTTTTTTATGTACCAATTATTATGTTAGATACTATTCTTTTATGAACTAATGCAATAAAACTTAAATTATACCATCTATATAGGGAGTTTACAAACACGTATTGTATAACATAACTAATAAATACATTTATTGTCAACTATTAACATACAATGCAGGTTATATGTAGATAAAATCATAAAGTATGTACGTAAAAAGAGTAAAATATACTCGTACAATATGAACAGCTAAGACTAAAAATATATTTAATTGACAATTTTATTCTGCGATTAATCTACTAAGCTAAATATAACTGTACTTTTTGTAGGAAAATCCTATTAAAAAAGTACTTTTTGTATTTTTTTTATTGAAATATAAAAAATAAAAATATTTAAAACGATGGTAATTGAGCACTTTATGATAATAAGCAGTGGCTTAGCCAGGATTTTTTTTTGACCAAAGGTTAAAAAATTTATCGAGCTAGAATTACAAAGCAAAATAATTTTTAGTTTTCGCAAAAAATTCCAAGAATTTTAAAAATACATATTTCATGAAAATATATTTATCGCATATTTTTTTGCGAAACCCCTCCCCCCCCCCCCTTCCCAAATAGATTTAAGCATACTTTTGTTAGAAAAGAGCAAGTGTCCCTTGTAACTTGTCCCCTCCCCTTCCTCTAGCTACGCCACTTGTCGAAATCTTTTTTCTATTGCCCATGACCAACCATTTTTTTTCAGTAAGATCAAACCCGGCTTTTTACGGCTTTTTTTGTAGTTTACCGGTTAGTATATTATCTTTTTGATTTTACTTTTTTTTTATAATATTTTCTATATTAAAAAAAAAACCGTTTTAAAATGTTTTACGCCGTGCCGAGATTCCATACTTAACAAGTTACTTTCTTTATAAAATTGTAGAAGGCTTTGCAAAGCTGAAATCAAAATTAAGGACATAATAGAACTATATTTGTCATCTAAATATTTTGTTTTGTTTAAGATACAATTTTATTTTTTTGCATATTAATATGCAAAATTATATCTTATAAAAAACCATTTAATGTGCTAACCACATTTTGAAAATAAAAAAAGTGTATTCCATGCATTTTCTGTTGTGTACAATTCTAATTTGCTGTTTATTTAAAGATAATATGCTCTGTGTTCTAGTGCAGATAGCTTTAACAGCAAAGTTCGCGACGATAAATATATTAAAATATTTTTCTAACTTTTTTTTTATATCTTTTCGATTTCTCTTAAGATTGCCTATAAGATAATATTACTATAGATAAAAAAAACAAGACAATAAGTATTGTAACGTTGTTTGAAATTCTTTTTGTATATATAGTAAACTCTTAAAGTGAATTATCAACATTATTAAAACTGATATAAAAAAATTGAAATTTTATGTATTTTTAAAAAGAATATAAGCGCGGGCTGAGTTTGTAGAATTTTTGTATCTTAAGTCGGTACAAACTGTCGATATAAATTTCATATAGATAAAATTTGCAATTGACCTTGTAATGTACCTTTTAAAGACAAATTGTTTATGAAAATGTAAAAAAAAAACTGCTAGATATATAATAAAAGCACACGTGCAAAAATTGAATTGTAAAAATGCTTAAACATGTTTTGTTTTCTATATATGTTGATTACTTGCAATTTGTACTTTAGAAATACTTTTGTAAAAAAAACAGTAAAAAAAAGTATTAAGCTAAGTAAATAGTTTAAACAAAATAAAATATTGCTATTTTGCATATTTTTAATGACCTTAGTATGCGTAAAACTAGAGAAAAGAGTCACGAATTCGTAAATAATCACGGTATGCACAACCAGATACAGAGGTGTAGATATCGTGACACAAAACGATGTTTAACAATAGTGAACTTATTTTAAATGAAATGTCTTTTTGTTGCGGTGCAAAAAAGAGGTTAAATAGGTAAGTTAAAATTTGTACAAAAACAAATAAAATATACCGCCGCAAAACCAATATATCTTTATATATTAATGTCATATATACCAGACGAGGGTTTTTAAAGGTCTCACATATGTAAAATCCAAAAAGTTGCGTCAAATGCCGCCTACTAATGGCGATAATTTTCTAAACAACACTTAATAACATATCAAGTAAAATAAAAATTTGAATATACAACAATCAAGTTAAAAAGAAATGTAAAAAACATCTTTATCTCTGCAGCAATTTGTTACATTTAATACTATTTGGTAAATGACGAAGATAAAAATGATAAGAAGCGACTAAATAAGATTCTACCATGATATAAGAAACATATTTTAGACGCATATTTTATTTTTAAAAAGTAAATGAGACACACGTAAGGATTTTAATAAATTGATATACTCTGATAAAACAAATTAATACAAATCGCTATAAAAAAATATAAAAATCTGATTTTTTTCGTATAGCTTTTTAGTTATATTTTGCAGTTAGCTATTCGCCGATTTTAATCTAAAACCTAAGGAACGTTATTATCATATCTTAAAGGCTTTCTACTTTATTTAAACATGTTTTTGTGTAGTTTTTCTAGGTAACACTGTCCTCTTTCTTGTGGTACTGTACAATGAAAACGTTTTTTCTATATATCTTCAGGATAGTTTCTTTGTTTTTCTTTTCTAAAATGTAAAAATGTGAAGCTCTTTAAAAATTATTTTAGATCTTTGTCAAGTTTGAATTTACAAAAATACAATTTTACTTTCTAAGAAAAATGTCACTTTTTATTTAATCTGCAGAAAGTAAAAATTTCCTATTTACAACAATTACAAACGTACAAAATCGTGTATTGATACTCTTTACTAGGTCCCCTTTGAGACGAATAATTATATCTGTACACGAGCGTAAAAATAATTAGTGCTAAAATTTAAAAAAATGCAAAATTTTTAGGCACCTGTCTAAAGGTATGAGATCCCGGTAATTTATATATCTTGCACGTATAGCATAGACATTAATTTATTTTTAATTTTTATTTGTAAGTATAAATTTAGCTTATTAGAAATGGCATACAAAAAAGAATAAAAAATATATATGTGTCAGTTAAAAAATGTGTATCATATTTTTACTTCAACCCTGATTTTCTTTTTTCTATACGTAAAGTCTACAATTTATTTTTTTTTACTTAAATGTATCTATTACTGGATCTCAAAGTTTACATCTTTTTCTTATTTAAATATGATAATTATCATTATGAAAAAGTCAGCACTGGTATGCAATACGTGGTTCATATTTAGGTTTCGTGTAGAAATGCATGTTTTACGATCTTTTTGTATATATATTTAGAAATCTGACATCAAAGTTAAAATCCAATTAATTTCTTAATAACTATATATATTCATGATAAAGTTTATAACGAAATTTTTAATCTATTGTCTTAATGCTATTTAAAAGCGCATATTTTTTTTTGAAAAGGTCTTAGCCATTCTGTACATATACTTAAGATGTATCTCTTGCCATTAAACAAAAAAATTTTTTTCGACTCTACGATCCGGTATATATCACTTGATTCAGTATGGTAAATGAATTCATGGGGTAACTGAAACTCGTAACATTTTTTATCGATAAACGAATTCCTCTACTTGCTAGCAACTCTGTTTTATATGCGTTTACGCATTATTCGCATGGTATATAAAAGCGTTTACAAGCTATACACAACTTTTTTAATTTGTTGCAGTTTCTAACGGATTAAAAGGTGGACAGTTAGGGCATTAGCTTCGGGCCCCCGGGAAAGGTGGTCCAAAAATATAAATTTTAACTTTTGTATAAACTTATATAAAAAAAAAGTTTTGATAATATAAGCATAAAAATCGTAGATTTTATTCATAAGTTGTAGATAGTAGCAAATCGTAATGTTTGTTAATCCTGATTTGATATATCTGTTAATAAAAACGATATCTGCATCTTACTACATACAAGATCGTTTTTAAGAGCTTAAAAGGTTTTTTGCACTTTACTTTGGTTATCAAAAAAAAAAAAAGCTGCAGGTTTTTCGTTATAATTCAATAAAGCAGTTAAAACACATTAGTGACAATAAGGTGACAAAAACAATAAAACTTCGCAACAGAATTTGCAATAAAATATTCTAGCAAAGTATATATAAAATTTGACATATAAAACACAAAACTACATTAACAATCTTTTGGATTTGCGTATTAAAATTTTTGTATATAAATAGCACTGTTTTGTACCCATTTCAGCTTTAAGCAACATGACAAACGTCAGTTTTAGCAACAAACTTTTAGTTTTAAGTAAAAAATCTAAAATAAAAAATATAAAGGCGAGTTTTTTTTGTCTATTTTTTGTATTCAAAATCTTAATTGTAACCCTTTAAGATTTGCAACGCTTATGAAGTTAAGGATTTTATAAAGTTGGACGGCTATAACCCCATGTTTTTGCTATCAACTGAATGTAGACAATCAACAACAACAAATATTTAATAAAAATGTAAAATACAAATAAAAAAACAACTGATATGGTTGCCCTTTATTATTGGATTCTAACATTTTTGCGGTCAGATTTTATAGTAGTCTTTGAAAATGTCTTCTTGTAAAAAGACTATGTAAGAAATACGTAAATTTACGTGTGCGTTGTTAAGTATTCTTGCACAACTAAAATTCTTTGATTATATGCAGTCATTTGTGCAGAGCTGTAATAATAAAAACACAATACATGTGTAAAAATTTTGGAACAAGTCTTTTTTTCAAGGGATTTAATATACATTATATTGTAAATTATAACAGTATTGATCACAATATTTACCTGCCCTACTGTTTCCACTACCCACTTCGGCTACAAGTATCACTAAATATTTTATTTGTCGTATCTTGCTTTCGAGGAAAACAAAAAAATTCTTTTTTTAGTAACGACAGTGGTCAATATACTGTTTGAAATTGTTAAATGCATATTATATTTATTAAATTTATGTTAAATTAACATACCGACGATAATTACTTTATGTAAATAACAATCAAAATTAGAAAGAAAGATCTTACAAAAGCAAAAAAAAAACGTTTAAATACAAATTTTATAAATGTTTTTAGAAATGAAAGCACGGAAAATATATGGTCAAGAAATTGCAAATTTTTTATTTTTCTATATTGAAATAAAAATAAGCATGGTATAATTCTTAGCATACATCGATACGTTTTAAGACCTTCATGCTTCATTTACTTCGTATAATTAGTCCTGATATTTATAGACAGCACAACATGTAGATCTGAATATAAAAAATAATGTAAAAACAAAGCCTTAATCAAAGCACATTTTTTTTAGAAATATACTATGTTTTCCCGCGCTAAAAGTAAATTCGGACCCCAATTTGTTGTATTCGCCTTTAGTTACAGCATAGTCGTTCCGTAAAAAAAATAAACGAACTGTATTGTTGTCTTAAATGCAGTTTTCATATGCTTTACGCTTTTTTTTTGCTAGGAAATATTCCCAAATGTTTTTTTAAAATACGCTTTCCATTATAGATCTTTTGTATATGAGACTCTCGACTTAAAAATGATTTTATTTTTTGTAATGCAATAATTATCAATCACGGTGTTCGGTACTACAAATATAATGTGTTGTATAAAGTATATATAGGGAAATATTCTTTGTGTCGTTATAAAATCATCGATGTTAGATTAAAAAAAATCCGAGTATGTAAAATACGACTTTTGGGCTGTAAGTTTTATGTCTGAAATGCCAAACAAACGCATAAAAAGTATACAAAATTAGTGACACAATATGCAGATCAGTATTTGTATATCGTTTCGCATTTTAAAAAAATAGTTGAAAAGTAAAAAAAATGATAAGAAAGTAAGATCCTTTCATAATTTTATAGAATTGTTATATATCTACACAAATACTTTGATCCATACTATTGTTTTAGCACGCGCAAAACGCAAACTGAAATGCTTTTTTCGCTTCTACTGAAATGCTTTTTTCGCTTCTACTGTATTTTTGATCACAGGTCTTGACTTATCATATGTATCTCAAAACACGTAAAACAAAACCAAAACTAGTTAAGGCGTTTACACCTGGCATTACACCGTCTTAAGTTCACAAATAGTTTGCCTGTATTTATTTCAGTTTTCCAGTAGTAAATTTTGTTATCATCTGCACGGTGATAACGTTTGAAAATATATTAAGCTATTGGCTACTACAATGTTTATAATACGTTAGAAAGCCATAATGAAATTTTTTTTTCGTCTTAAAAAAACATCACATAGTTTTTGTTTTATAAAAAAAGCTTAATGTAAAAATTGCACGACTATTGGTGTCTTTTTATGTCATAATTTTAATCGTTCATTTGACCGTGTTCTTTTTTGTTACAGGAACACTGCATTGAATTATATATTATTTTTTTCGGAGTTTTTTAAATATTACTTATAGTAAAAAAAATTTGTATAGTGCAAAATATGCTATTTTAACCTAAGAATATATGTTTGCACAATTTTTTACTGCTTTTAGACCCAAATTTTTTTTTTTATTGCAAAGTCAAAATTATTTAATATTAAAAAAAGTTATATATTACGTACGGCTTTAAACTTTCTACAGACAGTTAAACGCCAAATAGCCTACAAAAAGTAAAAAAATTAAAACCGTAAAATATACATCCTAAAGAATTTTTTTATTAAAGGCACGTCGATTTTTTTATATCTTTTGCAGCTTCAAAATAAAAATCCAAAAGAGAACGTAATCGCACACTGGTTTCACTTAAATGGTGTTTTTTAATACTCCTCACTAAATTCAACTAAATTTGTTTTTTTCGGATTAATAAAATTTAAAGACATTTATCGTGTTTTTAAAAAAAAGATGTACTTTCTGCAAGTTATGGATACACCACTTGAACATTTTGGTGTAGGCGTTGATGATATGTTTAAGCTGAATTTATTACGCGAGGGATGGTTTTTACATATTTTGAATGCACAGACTAAATTTCTTTGTTTTTTTTATTTAGGCTTTCGCTAGTCTTTTTATTTTCAACCTAAAAAAATATATCAATATAAGCCGTAATTAAATCACGTAAAAATAACAATTTAACATTATAAAAGTCAGTACAGTTCTTTACACTCTTTATCTCTTTTCAAAAAAACACAAATCAATTATAATGTTATACACCTATAGTAATCAAATCATTCTAATGTTTCATTAATAATTAATACGTTTTAATTTATGTACATGAATTATTGCTAGTACAACATCAGCACCGTGAAGAGAAGAGCAAAAGCCGGCACGACCCCCCTAGAGAAAAAGTTTGGCTTTTATTCAAGGGGGTTTTCTTTCGCGCAACGGTTTTTCGATAAAAAATCTTAAATTCAAAATTGTTGTACTAAATATTTTAAAAAAAAATAATTAAATGTTTTTTCGTTACAAATCGTGTTTTTTTGGCATATTTTCAAAAAAAAACACAGACTAGCCCTAGTCTGAAAAGATTACTGGCTACTCCACTGTACAACATACTGACGAAATATTAAAACGTTGATATATGCTTATAGATTGCAATTTTTACAGCCTTCCAAACATCATTCTTAGCATTTTTAAGCACAAAATCTATGAGGAGGTTATACTTTGCCCATATCAACTCATAATCATTTTAAGATTGCAAACTTGCAAAAAAAGCGCAAAAGTACATGTAATACTACAAAAACTGATATGAACAATAATTAATCAATGAAAATGTGTGCTGAATAGAATAAGCCAGTAATTATTCGAGGCTTGATCACTGAAGCTTTTGCTGAAAATCAACTTAAAAAATACTACATATCTACATAGAGCTACCAAAATTAACGCCATATTGGCAGCATTTTATTCCTTCAATTGTTTTATAATACCTTCCGTATATTTTTAATTTAAATATTTTATATATATATTATTTCTCTTGTAGTTGTATCTGTTGTTGTATAAAGTCCTACAATAAATAAAATTCATCATTTTAAAAATTTGGGGAGATTTCAGTTATAATTCATTTGTCTTTTTCTTTTTTTTTAAAAAAAGTTCTTACATTTAAAACACCAATCATAATGATTTTTTAAAATAATATCATCTTAAAGGTTATTAACGCTATGTATTCTAACAAAGTAAAATGTAAAAATGCAACTTTTGCACATTTTTGAAAACAAAATTGATATTAGTTTGATTGTAAACAGTTTTCTAGGCATTGTAATAAAATCTGCAATTGAAAAGAGTGTGTTGCTAGCTTGTAAAGTAAAATAAAAAAAATGTTTTGAATTATCTGTAAAGCGTAATAAATAAAATTAAAAAAAAGGCAATTTTACGCCTTTATGTATTCGCTACTTTTCTATGTAAAAAAATCAAACCAAATCCGTAGGAAGTTTTACATGCTGCCGCCATTTAGGCGCATAAATAAAACTTTGTGCGTGAATGATTATAAAATAATTTAATATCAAAGAAGACTTTTTTTTTAATTTTTGTCACGTTAATTAAATAGGTGTCTCATGCAAAATATATGATATTTTGATTGAAGTAAAAAAACCATATATTTTTAAATCTAGTTC
>JAQFYM010007245.1:0-10628 GCA_034694785.1 Agrenia bidenticulata
ATAAGCGCCCGCCTAAATTTAAGGGGGGGGGGGGGCTATTCTTCAGTTTTACCGAATTCTTTACCAAAACCGACATAAAAAACAAAATACTGAGTGTAATAGATCAATTTAAAGGTTTTTAACTTTGTATACACATTTATTTTAATTATTTTTAACCTATCAGATGCAATCTACCCTGATAAATACACATTTTTTTAAAGACGACAACTGAAAATGCATATTTATTGTAAAAAAAATGCATTTTTGTACTTATTAAACTATTATAATAATTTTTTATTAATGCAAATACAATTTTATATATGTATATAAGAAATATAAATTGATCAATCAATCAAATAAAAATAAGTCTTCTTTTCATTGTGCCCTAACAAAGGCTCGAAAATTTGTTGCAATTAAAATAGCAAGTAAAATTTAAAGAACAAAAGCAAGGCAAAAAAATCATAAAAAGTAACAAAAAAAATAATAAGTGTAAAAAAAAATTATGGAGTTTTATATTGAGGTTTTTTGTGATGTTTACTGATCCTATAGTGTGTTTAAACGTATTTAGTTTATTAAATGCCCCCAGATCTCGTAATAGTCGGGGTAGAAATTGAAAACTAAAGTGGATAATTTATATAGTTATAAACCGGTTTAGAAAAATTTAAAAGCCAAATAATACTACAATTTAGCATATCTATATATTATAAGTATCAGATGCGACTTTGCTTCACTTTTGTTATGTATAATTTTACTTGCAACGAAATTTTCGGGGCCCTAGCCGCAACATATATCGAATCGAATAAGTAAGTAAGTAAATGGGGTCGAAGAAAACAAAAAGTTAGCAAGTATCCGGGGGTTTTAAAAAATTCCAGTGTCTATGTGCGATTTTTATGCTACAACCAGTTTTTTACGACCAAATTTGTCAGGACATATTACAACATGTCATAATTTACCCCTTAAGAAGGTTAAAACCTCTGGATACAACAAATGCGTCGTTATTTATAACAATTTTGATACTAATAATGCTTTAAAGGGGTAAATTTTTATATTTCATAATCTAGCTATGTTCTTCAAGAATTATTTTTTTTGCAATAAAAGATTTAAACTAATCATATGGTCTGTTTCATAACTTTCTTTATTATCTTGCTTGCTTCTTTTCTTATTAATTATGCCCTTTAAAACATTTACCATTCCGTATCCACCAACATGAAGCAGTAAAAATAATAAAAAATGAAATAAAACAACCTACAGCTATTTTATCGCGTGTTGGTTCGAAATCAAATACATCCCAATATATAAAAACATCTTGACATTCCTTAATAAATTGCATTGTATCCTTTTCCATTCTGTTTAGGTTTGTACCATGCTCGTTCATTCTGCATTGAGTAAATGCATCTATTATTTCCTGATGAGCTTCAATCTGGTATCTATATTCCAAAGCTGTATTACCATCTGTTTTATTATATTCCAAATTTCCATAACCTTTATTTATTGGTATAATATATTTAAATTTCTCATTGGTTTTACAATTCTCCATTGTTAAAATAATTTGTTTTAAATCTGAACAATTAATAGTTATTTCAGCAATATGCTTGAAATCCTCTTTTTTGCATTTGACACTATCAGTGGTTATAATTTGTTTTTCGTCCTTCATATGCAAGTCTTGTGCAACATCAGCTGCATATTTCTCCCGCTGATTTACCGGTTTAGTTTTACCTTCTGTATGCCTAATGATTATGATTTTGATATTTGAAGATTCAATTTCTATATTGTTCCTGCGTATCTTGTACGCATCTAATTGCCCTGACATACAGTGCCGATATGGCCAATTATTTAAACGACCACAATGTTTTTCGTTTATGTCCGCTTTGATTGCTTTATCGTGTAATTTTGTTAACCAGGTATTAACAAGTCTATTAAAGTCAGCATCTCTTTTGTCCTCAGTATTTTTATCAGTAGAGGTTTGAGTAGAGATAAATGCATCGCACAATAAAGCCTTGGTAAGATAGAAAACCTCCCTATATGTTATACTTTTAGGAAATTGTTTTCCTATGAAGGAATTAAGATTTTTCATTGTATCATTATATCTCGGCAGATCGCGAATCTGCGCATATGTATTTGGTTTAGTTGCAGCTTTCTCAGAAGCATCATTTACTGTGCTTGGTACCCCACCGACTTCAAATTCCGGTATAATGAGAGCCTTATCTTTATCGCCCCTTTCGTTCTTGTTCACGTCTCTCCGCTGCCTTTTACTTTTTTCCTGTGGGTTTTTATCATCATGATTCATTTTTTTCATAGATAAGTCTCTTGGATGCCTCTTAATTTGTGCTGTATCCTGTGAGTTTTTATCATCATCATCACTTTTTATAGCTAAGTCTCTTGGATGCCTTTTTGTTTTAGTTTCGACCTGTGGGTTTATATATGGGCCACGGCTAATTTCATTCACATCAAAAGCATTATCAAGTATACTTCGAAGATTTTTCAAATACAGCGGATCGTCATAACGTGTGGGATTTTCTTCATTTATTGTCGTGATTTTTTTTGGTGGTAGCGTGAAATGTCCTACATAATTTCCAACGGACTCGCCTCCTAATTCAGCCACACCGCAATTCAGAAAACTTAAACGTAAAAAGAAAACTATCGCGTGTATGTATTTCAGACTTAAACTTGCTCTAGATAGATAGTGGCTTAATAAATAAGATGAATTACAATATAAATGAATATTTCTCATAATTGGGGTAAAAAACCAAAAAATATAAAAAAGGAGATAGAAGTATAAAATTCCTCTTTTACTAAAAGTATATAGTTGCGCTATAAAAAAAAATAAAATGCAAGGGTGTGTCCCAATTATATGCTTTTAACTAGTATTTAACATGTAAATTTTATGCCAAAGCTATTGTTAAACCTCTTATATGTATATTTATAAACTCTGTGTCTTTAAACCATTTTCGCCATAATATGTATATATTTTAAGCCAGCTTGTGTTATGTTTTCTAATATAAATGTCATTATTTTATTATAGAAATCAGGGTTGCCAGAATGTAAAATTTTGGCACTTTTTCCATTTTTTTGGTATATTTTACTCGTTTTTTTTCAATGGTATATTTTTTGGTATATTTGGTATATTAAAAGATCATAATCGAATATTTAGGAAATATTCTTTTACATAGCAAATAATTTTTCTTTTTTTTCATGATACCCATTAAAATCAAGAAGAGGATGTTGCGCTTAAAACGTGAGTTTTTATGAATTTTATAACAAAATCAAATGTAAAAAATTATATGAGGAACCAAAGGGCATCGTAGATATTTAATTTCTGTTTCACAAACAGCTTTCTGGTTACCAAAAGCGGGCATAATAAAATATAAAAAACAACAATACTTCTTATTTTATATATAATATAAGAATTTTTTTTTGATTTTATTTTTTAAAAATTCTGCAAATTTTTCTACACATAAGTAAGAGCTCGATAATTTATATTAATTCTACAAAACCTTTATTTTTCTTTTTAAAAATCTTTTTTCACTAAATACTAATTGCTTATTGTGGTTAATGATAGTGCCATTCATAAGCTGTTTTTATTTTCCTAACAAAATATATTAAGAACAACTTGAAAATATCTGGTATTTATATTATAACTAAAAGACTTCTGTAGAGCCACGAAAAAAATCGTCATAATAAAATATCTATGGTCTTTTCTTAATTAAGTTCTTTATGCTCTTTTTTGTCTATATACTTTCTTTTTCTATATACTTTGTTTTTGTTTTTTTATAGTTGTCTTTAGGAACACAAATTGTTTATTAAAATGCAGACAAAGACGCTCAATGTATTTTAAATTCCTTAAAAATATATTGTACATTTTTTATTTGATATTTTGCTGTTAAAATACCAAAATGCACAATAAATGAAAAATTTATAAAAAAACGATATCAAGACAGTACAATAGATACAGGATGCCTTTCGCCGAGTTTTTTGCATAATAATTGCACAAAAAAGCACATTTTCGATAGGATATCCGTAAGAAGTATCATAGTTCTGCATATTAGATATAGATTTAAACGAACAAGAAAATTACCATATATACTAATTTAAATAAAGTTTATACAGCAAACTTTAGTAAAAATATGCAACAGAACAAATTTTATGCATTCAATATGATTTTTTGCACAAAAATAAATTTGGTATATTTCTGGTATATTTTATATCAGATTTTTATACAAAATTTGGTATTGTGTCTGGCAACCCTGATAGAAATCATTTTTTCATAGAAAGCTATCGCTGATAAAAATTTAACTTCTATATGTCAGCCTCTGTATACCAGATATGCCAATTTTTTTCTATAACGTAACCAAATTTTTATAAAATATAAACCAGATAAAACCAGGGTTGCCATAAATATTTTTGCTCGAAAACCAAAATTTCCTATACATAATCACCAGAAAACACCAAAATCTGTAAATATGTTAAATTTATAAGATTGAGAATATGAGGTACGATTTTTGTAAATTACAGCCTTCAAAATCAATTTGAAGTGATTTAAAATACTACAGTTGCTATCCCTGTACTAAGGCTCTTTTAGTCGCTTAAATATTATTAATAATACTCACATGATTGTCTATGCTTATCGCTGTATGTATAATCAGTTACATGTAATAAAATATTCACTGGTTTTGTTATTATGATCAGCGTCTAGTTTCTGATGCAGTTTTCCTTTAGGTAGTTATTTTATACAATATGTGTATATTTTTTGTATATGAATCGACTGCAATGCTTTTGTAAATTTATATGGAACCATAATACAGAATGGTTTAATAAAATACACTATACACTACACAATATTTAAATGTATTATATTAAAAAACGTCGTTTTTTTTTGTTTTTTATTAGTGGAAGTCTAGTAGACCTCTCTTTTTTGCATCTTTTAAAACAAATCTCACTCTTATGGTGCATAAAAATTTTATAAATATTATCAAAAAAAAATTAAAACATCTTTTTCGTAATCTGCTTTAAATAGATGTATAGTCATGACAATAGCCGCTTTTTTTAAAGTATTATCTTTTGTACCTAACCTTATTTAAAAATGGAATTATTGGTTTTATTTGTGAAAGTAGGTAAATTTTTGTTGAAGTTTGTATAATTTAATAATAAAAAATATAGTGCACCTGTCTTGTTCTATTTTTAATTGGCTTTTATAATATTTCCCTATTGAGTTAAGGACATAAATTTTATCCTAAACGAAAAACACTGAAATTGACTCCTTAAAAATTTATAGTATTTTAAATTGGCAGTATCCTTTCATAACTTAATTACTGCTTTTTGCATGTTGCATGGTGGTTTATTGCCACCGTCGTATGATCAATAAGAACATTTAAATATAAAAATAGCTAGTTCATGCTTTTTCATGATTTAAACGGATTTATCGGCTTTATGATTTACAACGGAATTATCGGCTTTATGATTTACAACGGATTTATCGGCTTTATTAGCACTTCTTTTAAATAATATATGCATTTCATATTTATTCATTGCCCATTTTTATAATGAAGGTAGTCAACCTACAGCAATTATAAATTATTAAAAACACCAGAAAACGCTAAAATCATCGAATTGTAACACCAGCAAATTTTGCGTTTTCAAATGACCAGAAAAATGGAATCTGGTGAGAAAATCACCAAAACGGCATCCCTGGATAAAACCAGCTGTTTTTTTTTCTTTAAAATTCCCCAAAGCAATTTTTAATGAAGGTTTTTTAACGTAAAAAAAAGTATATACGATCCATTATTTAAGTATTGTTCAATATGTTCATTTAACATTTATACATTTGTATTGATTTTTAAAAGTTGTTGTAATACACATGACATTCTTAATGTTTCGAAAAAAAACAGAACAATGCGTTAAATGACATTAGATTTACAAGTCGCAGGCATATTTTTGTAATTAAACCCGTATCAACGAGTGTGTTTATACTTATAAAGTCGCTTCCGTTTTTTTCATTAAAAAAAATTACTCGCATTAACAGGTGAAACACTACTAGGAACCTACGAAAAACAAAATAAATATATATCGGCTATATTACCGTTTATTTAAGATAAAAATCATCTTTTTAGCAATATTTAAATGCATGATTCTAACATATAACGTATTTGTGTATAATAAATTTTTTATAAATTTTTTATCATTTTATTTCCCGAAAATTTTTTCCCAAAAACATATGATTTTATTAGAGAAAACTTTAGCCACGACTTTTGGACAAGCGTTCACCAAAAAAAAGATATAGAATTTCATTTGAAAATGAGTAAAACATTCACTTTTTTAGCTACATTTTATTTTATTATTTTCGTTAAACTTTAAATTAACGTTGTAAAATACTTTTTATAAAAAAAACAGGAAATTGCGTATAAACCATATATGGTTAATGGTCTTTTTGGGTATGCAATTAAAACCAGAAAAATGTATTTTGGTTTAGAATAAATCAAGTTGGCAACCCTGCTGTATACAAGTTCGTTTAAAAATTATTCAGTGAATGCCGTTTATAGCTTTTAAAAACAACATTAACAGCAGTTGAAGTATCAAACGATTAGATTTTTTTTTGATTTCGTGAAATTTTTGTCAGGGCAAAAAGGTAATACTTGCATAACAAAAACGTAAAAAATCTAACCGAAACATAAAAGAAAAAAATTACAAAGTAATGAAATAATTTAAAAACTTGCTTGTATTTTTTTTTTTTTCGTTTTACATGATATAAAAGAGATCGTATAGTCGAATGACTTACAGGGGGTTACAAAATTTCTTAAGTAAAATCACGATGGGCAAGCAATTATTGAATTGTGCGAACTGTTCAATAACACACATTACGGTCTCAAATAAAGCCTACCGCAAAAAAAAGCTGCAAAAGCGGAGGTAAGGACCGGCATCTGTATGGTAGACAGGCCAAGACTGCCTGTAGCGACAGTCATGTTTAGCCGTTCCTAGGATGTTATAGGGTTCATGAGCGGATAGGTCGTAATTAAAGCATCTAAAAAAGAAGGCATGATAGAGGTGGATCGCCGATTCGCTGACACCATTAAAAACAGGGTGCACGGCCAGTGTGTACCTTTTGGTGTACACTGTAAAAATTGATTTTTTTTTACATGATAATAAACTTTTTTATTTCTAAAAAATTTTAAAATGAAGAATTTTTAGTTTTGTCGGTTTTTCGGTTTTTAATTTAGCTGTTATTTTTTTAAAGGTAATTTGTCGGATATATATTCCCAATTAGAACATTCAAAAATTATATTGCAATCAATGTATAGCTAACAATTAGTTATTGTAATTAGTGATAAAGTAAAACACGTTTTTGCAATTAAATGCAATAAAATTTCTTTAAGAAGGACAAGAAAAGTAAAATTTATGTCTAAATATTATAAAAAAAATCTACATTAAAACATATATATTCGCGTAGATTATGATTTCTTAATTTCTAAATCCTGTTTTTATGTTAAACTTTTTATATTCATATAAATGATTCCGCCAGAATAACCTTTGCAAGTATGTTTGCAATTAAAAAAATAAACATCAAAAAAGTGTATATCATTTATAATGATTTAATGTGTTTTACATCGCTTTAAATACAAATACCACCTCTGAAATACTACTAAATATTTACAGTGTAATTTATGTGCCAAATGCTGATTACATTTCGCATTTTATTAGATATGATTATTTTCACTGCCTTTAAACAATCTTTATAAAAAAAATGTGTTTATTAGGTAAAAAAATATATTAAGATACGTTTTTTTATACCGTTAAAAACAATGTGAGTATAAAAAACGACAAAACACGCATATGTTATAGATGTTTATGTATATCTATAATAAATAAGTAAAAAAAGCAAAAGCGGCAACTATACATCTATTTATTTTGATTTGAAACGTTTTTATGCGTTTTAAATACTTATTTTAAAAAAAATCGGAAACATTAGAACTGCTAATTTTAAAGTTATAAAAAAAAATCGTCGAATATTTGCAAACAACACGCAGAAAAAATAAAAGAGGCATTTTTTTTATTTACAGTAAAATTTGTTGGATTATATTCAGGCATGATTAAATGTCCGATTTTTCTGAAATTCCACAATTGACAGTATCTTTTTTTACCTACAAGCATTTTCTTTTTAAAACCAGGGCAAGCCGTTGCCTATAAGTAAATAAATAATTTTGCTCAAAAAATTGTTGTTATTACATATATGTTTACTCATATTCATATAAGTATTTTTTACTTGTATTTTTCTGTACCTATAAGTATTACAATGTCTGACGGAAATTATACCTATAAGAACGAGCCTTAGGTATCTATTCTAAAGCAAAATGAACCTTTTTTTGGCCTATGGGTATAATACAAAACAGTTTTGTTTTCTACCTATAGGTAATATTTCGTTTTTTTACCTTTGGGTAAAAAATGCTGCTACTTTACCTATAGGTATTTATAGGGAAAATGCTTTTGGTACATTGCCATTTACCTATAGAAAACAAAAGATACACGCCCAAAGATAAAACAAGATAAAGAAGCATTTAAAAAGATTTTTACAAACTACTAAAACAGACAACCAATATATGAGTAATTTTTTTATACAGTAAAAGTACGATGTATTAAGTATTAAGTTGCCAGTATCATGTTTCTTGAATATGGTAGGGGAAAAAAGGGAAAAAACAAAAAAATATCTCTTATGGCCATATGGAAAAATATGGAACAGAATAAATGCGTTTCCTTGCACTTATGACAGCAATGTGTATAAAACTATGACCGAACCATAGTTTGAATGATAATACTCTTTTTATCCATTGTATATATTTATAGCCCACAAAGCGGATAATACCTTTATTATACTGTACACCGTTTTTAAAGTATTTTACAATGATATGCATCTAATTTATAAAAATAAACAGAAATTTAATACACATCGAAAAGCATATAAAAAGGATTACATAAAATTATTATTTTTAAGTTAAATTAAAAGAGCGAAATGGAAAACCTCATTTTTAAATTTTATGAAAAACGTTATAAAACCGTAGAATATCATCTTGGGATCCCAAAAAAAATCAATGTAGTTTTAAACATAATATATACGTGTCTTGTAAAATTTAAAAATATTTTTTAAGGATTTAAAATAAATTACGTGTTCTTTAATAAAACAAAAAGTTTTATGCGTAACATATACCATTTTATACCTTACATCAAAACCAGAAAATATTTTTTTTATTTAGTTTTATGTAAAAGATTTAGATTAGAACTTATTTTTCTATAGATTATGGGTTTTCTAAAATTAACGTGAATAAAAAGACTAAACATTTATGTGCAATGTTTTTTTTTTGTGTAAAAGAGTATAATATTTTGAAAAAAACTGGTTTTTAGATGTATATCAATATATTTATAGAAAAAGACAAAATTATTAAGTTTTAAATTGTCAGTCGAGATATTATGGTTAATGAATTATTATCAGACGTATTATGTATGAATAATACGTCAATTTTATCACACGTTTTTTTTGTGATAAAAAAAAGGATCTTCAAATATAGCAAATATAAAAAGCTAATACAGTTCTTATAGTCTTTTGTATTTAGAACTGCGGTTGGCATATTTATAAACAAAAATATATGAATTAATATTTAAAAGAAGTACAATTGATTTACAATATTATTAGACAGTTTTTGTTTCATGATCTGATAAAAATGTCTTTAAAAAGAAAATATAACTCAAAGTTATATACAGTAATAAAACGGTGATAAGACTCAATTTATATCATGCTTTTGTACCGTGTTTACAATGATACCTATGATTTTATATGAGCTATTGGCATGATCGGTTTTATGCGCTATATGACAAATAGCATAAATGGAAATGGCAATCTATTACCTAGGTATTACAGTATTCAAAACTCTTATATATCCAAATTTACGCTTTTATTCTTGAATTCTATATTTTTTTTATCTATTTATAATATCACTTATTTTTTCCTTATAACATAAATTGCCAAAAATTTGTTTAAACCCAAATTAAGTTGTACAAATTTAACTTCTGTATAATTGTAGAGTTGATATATTGATAAAAAGGTAAATTAGGAGCATACTTAAATGATAAAAGATAAAATAACAAATTATTACGTACAAACAATGTGAAAACATGCAAAACATACAGGCAAAACAGATTTTTGGCTATTCAAACGTATAAAAACATGCTTTTATACTATACAGAAGTAAAAACAATTAAAGGATTTATTTTAAAATATTGTACAAAATAAAGACAAAAATGCATAATATTTTAATACTTTTTACAACAAAACTCCAGTAAATATGCATTTTTTCTCATACGTAAAATAAAAACGTGGAAATTCTTAGTATTTTAACCTTGTATGTTGAGTTTAAAAAAACACTGCGAGTTATCTATTATATTTATCTGCAACAATTCTTATATGTAATTTTTTTTAAGCACATTATACATAGCTTCCCTTTTTTTATAATAAGGCAGGTTTTCCGTCCCATTGCCGTTAAAATATGGCCCTATTTTTAAACGGCATTTTTTTTCGGTAATATTAACCTGTATTTACATTTTTATCATAACAAAACACTTTATTTGCGATTGAAATGTATATATATACTTGGTTTAATACATTCATG
>JAQFYM010007246.1:0-10627 GCA_034694785.1 Agrenia bidenticulata
TATCATTTAAGCAGTATTACATATATTTTCGCTATATTGGAAAGACTTTTAAAACATACATATATGTGTTTTAAAACTTTAATGATTTTTGATAGCTTACGACATGTTCCTTCAAATTAATATGAACCACTTGCTTATTAATTTGGGATAGATCCACTAAATTTTTACGAAGTTCTAGAATTTTTGAAATTCTAAAAATATACCCCATATACCAGAAATATATACCCACCTTTTTTGAGACTAAAATATACCCCATATCTTGAAAATGACCTAAAAATATACCTTCTGGCAGCCCTGGTAGTATGGAAAAGGAGTGAAGAAAAATGAAAAAGAAAATGTGTATATAAATGATAACAAGATAATCGAAAACTTTACTAGTATATATTTCGTAAAATATTTATCCTGAGTATATTTAGATCATGAAAAAGAATAAAAGTATTAGAAAATAAATAACTGGAATTTGATCATTTTAAAGTTGGATAAATTACGTACTAAAATAAACGAAAAGTAAATAAATAAATAAATCGCTTTTTATATGATATTTTTATTATTAGTGTTTTTATACATCCATTTCAATTTTCAAAAACTGATCACTATTATGAAGGAACTCCCATAAACCCTTTTCTCTATGCGACTTCTTTATGACATTTTTGCGGGAAGTGCATTGTATATACAGGGTGTCCGTAATTAAATAGAACAGTGAAAAATTTTCTTATCTTTATACCCCTTATTGTCGAGAATCACAATAAAAGAAATCAATTTTGGCTTTGAATTTTATACGAGTCAAATTGGTACAACGCCCAACAAGTCAACCCCTTTATTTTCAGTCATAACAAGACTAGCTTGTTCTTTTTATATGGCATATTTAAACATACAGGCTTTATTTGGTCAATCGTCGAGATGAAGCCTATCTCGTCGGTACCTAAATAGTAAAGGGTGTCTCAACTCGTCGGTCGGCGAGTTGAATTTCTTCAGGCATAATGATATTAAAATTGCTTAAGGGTGTCGAATCGTCGACCGACGAGTTGTTCCCTTTTATATTTAGGTCACGAAGTGTCGGGCTTCATCGTGTCGATCGACGAAATGAAGCATGTATGTTTAAATTATTAAAATAAAAAGAACGAGTTGGTCTTGGTATGCCTGGAAATAAAGGGGTCGACTAGTTGGGTGTTTTAGCCAATCTGAATCGGATAATATTCAAAGCCAATATTGATTCCTTTAATTGTAATTCTCCCAAATTAAGGGGTAGAAATTAAATCGAAATTTTCACTTTTCCACATAATTACGGACACCCTGTATGTAAAATCAAAAGTATTATATTTATAAAAAAGTACTTATAAAAAGACTAGCAAATATTAAAAAATGTGGTAATAAACATATCTATACATTAATATCTATTTAAATGTGATTTGAACTGTTTTTGGACAAAATAAAGTGAAATAATCTACATATATGAAAAATCGTGGACACGCCTTTACACGAAAAAGAACAACAACGTTTTTTTAAACAAAAAACATTAGAAATTTTAAGTTCAGGTTTTTAATTTTATAAAAGAAATCATTGCAAAAACAGGTAAGCAATAGAAAAAAGAACGCAATACTACGCAAACAAAAAATAAATAAAAACATGAATAACCGAATAACTTAATTTGTTTTTATATAAATGGTAAAAATGTTACAAATCATATTTAAAGCATAAGTAGTTCCATATTCGATTTACTTAAAATAAGTATACAATGAACACGAACTCAGTAAATGGAACAGTCTGGGAAATATTTTTTTTAGAACAAATGTTTCTGTTATATAAATAAAACAATATTATTTCTTTTGAACAAATAAAACAACCAATCAGTTTTAAAGCCAATATTATATACCACTTTTATACATATATTTTTATGATTACAGCTTTACCATATAAGACTGCAAATAAATGGTTATTTGTGTAATTTTTCACCTAACTTTGAATAATGTATTATGAATTGCCTGCTAAATTGTTCAATTGATTTGCCGATGTGCAGCTATAACACTTTGAATTTATATGACATATCGTCTATTTAGAAGATATAAGTATTTAAAGTCACACTATGTATAGATTTCATATTTAGAGTCGAAAGTTCTTAGCTTAAATAGTTAGTCACTTTTTTTGTTTTTCTGTAGAGAAATGTTTTTGTAGCCATTGAACCTCCAAGGTCAAACATGTTTTTGCATCAGATGTAATTATACGTTAAAGTATAGAAAATTTGTTTATTTGTTTTTAAAGTATTTATTTGTTTAAAGTAAAAAAAAACATGGCTTTTGTACGCGAATAATTATGCGAACAGCACAAATCATAAGCAGGGGACATATAATTTGAATTATGAATAATTACCAAAGAATATTCAGGAAAAAACGCAAATTTTAGTGGCAAATGAAATGCTGTATGACTAAAATATTCTTAGTCGTATAAAACGCATAAATACTTTTTTATCATAACAAAAAACTGCATTCAAAAACTATTTATACGGTCTCAACAACTCAAACCTGTAGCAATCTAGTCATTTTTTTACCAAAAAATTAACTCCCGTCTAAAAAACAATATAAAAAAACGCTTAGCAAATATTGCCATTTTTTACAAAAATTAAATATACATGGCTTAATGCAATAATATTTTTTTTTGCAAGATAACGTAGTTTGTTATGGATAAATGTTTTTTCCTACTAAAAACACAAAATACGTGTTTATTTGTTGTAAATTATTCATTAAATAGCAAACTTTTTTTGTAAAGTATTACACATAGTAAAAATAAAATACATGCAATTTTTAATCTATAAAACTTAGTTTCCCTACTAATACTGTCAGAAAACAATGACCTCTGTTTAAAAAATAAATAAAAATATTAAGTAAGATAGAGTTTATCTTTTTTTATTTTGGATAAGTTTATTGCTATTAATATTTTATTATAGTTAACAATTTTTTTTTCTTATTATAAACATTTTTCTTATAACTAATAATTTTATTAATATTATATTCTAAAAAAATAATTTGTTTGCATATCTATTCCGGTTTAAAATCGTATCTTTTAAAGACATGATTTTTATAATTAAATAATGTTATATAAAGCGCAAAGAAACATACAAAAAATTTATATGTTTTTTATTTTTTCATATTATGGATGTCTATGCATAATAAATTTTGTTTTTTACAGAATTTATACGAAAATCTATATAATGTTTTCTCTTGATTTTTTTTTAACCCTCATAACCAGAAGTGGGATCCGGAATTTTTTCCAGACGGGTTCAGAAAAAATATTTTAGTGATAACCCTATATTTTGGCTTAAAAATGCAACACAAAATAACAAAACCATTTCAGGGGGGGTTCAAACCCCCGTGGTTTTCTTCTAACCCACCTCCTGGATTCCACCACTGCTCATAATCTGCAAATATTCGATGTAAAGCTTTAGTGTTGTAACAGCGTGATAAAACATATACAGAGCATATACAAGCTGATGCGCACAAACATATTAGAATTTAATTGACTGAAAAGTCGATTGTAAGATTTTAATATTAATAATTACGGTGTATAGTTTCACGTGTATTTGTATAGACACCCTATTTAGGTAAGTAATAAAGAACACTTTCAATTTTAATTTGTACAAAAAAAAACCTCATTTGTTACATAAAAACAATTTTAGCATTTGGTTAATATTATCCATATACATGGTTTTTGGCGATGTACGGTTTAAATTACGAACGCATGTTTCATATTACTGATGTAATAAATATGTTGTAAAATTTTGGTTAGTAAAGTAATTTTCGGATAAAAAAGTATAACTTGTGTATTTTTAAGCAAACTATGTATAATACGTACACAAAATCCATATTATAATTTTTAAAAAAGTAAAAATTTTATTAAATGCTGATTCTTTTGTATATTAAATAATACGCTGACTACATTTTCTACTAGTTTTTTATGAAACAGCAAAATTTTCTTATGTATTTTATTCAAATGCCTAACTGCACCTAGAAAAAAGGGTTTTATATAAATGCTACAAAAAAACTAGGATTTATTGTCGCGCGCCGAAACGGGAACATGTGCGATAACGAAGATAACTCAGATATTACAGGATAACCAAAAAATGATAAGACTTAAATTTTATAACATATAGTCAATACATAACTATAAAAAAATAATTTTTATATGTTAGAAAAAAAAAACAAGTAACTTCCATTTTTTAAAATTTAATTTAAAATTTTCATGAAAAAAATTGCTTTTATGGAATTCTTATTTTTGTAGACTTTTATGTAATTGCTATTATATTTTTTACTTTTTGACAACGTTGTTACATTAAAATAATCTAAAAAGAGGCCTGTGTCCCTGTCTTGGCACATGTCTTTGTCTTGGCACGCGACATTTATTAACAAGCTATTATTTTACTATTTTTTAATGTTTAAATACATTAAAATTGCTTTTTAGAGAAGATTGTCTTTGACGTAAAAAACGGTGAATATAACCACGCTGTTTAATTAAAAAATAACAAAAAATACGCACCATGAAAATATTGTATACGGTGATTGTATTTCTAAATTCCTAAAACAATAAGCGTGTGTCATTGTGCAGAACTGTATTTATAAAAGAATATCTAGAAAATAGATGTGAACAATACAAAAAGTAAAATAATTTAGCTATGAAACTATAAGAAATGGTATGATGTAAGATCTAGCTAGAAAGAAGTAGCGTAACCTATTATATGTACACTTTGTTTATTAGTTACTCTTTACTAGCAACTTGATACATACGTAAAACTTGCAATGTAAATGTTTTCAGTTTGTTATTGTAGAAAACGCTGTTCTTTTATATAGTGCTTTTTTAATTTGTATGTTTTGTCTTGAAATTAATGCATAAAAACCAAATTATTTTGTTTTAGTTATCAGCTACCATAGACATTAAAAACCTAGGTAAATTTATCATAATGCATCCGAAGAAAAAACTTATCAATCAAAAAAGATGCTAACTTAGTTGATATGTGCTTTAATTTTATCTGTTACATGTCGTTACTCCGTAAAGACAGTATATTTTTGTACAAATAGTATACAAAAAACATTAAATACGATTTATAGATATATTATAGTTACAATGCACCATAAATGCGCACAATACTAGAAAATATTTTTATTTCGAAAAAAAAATTTATGGGTTTTCTTAAAGGTTTTTAACTTAACAAGACGGGTCGAAAAATAAAATAAATACAAGAGTCAAATATATGCATAGAAAATAATTTTTCGTATCTTACTGTTTAATTAATAATATTATAACTACTTGGTTTATTTAATTTATTTGAATAAATGGGAAAGACAAATGTTTTAAAATTTTAATAAAGAAAAATTAAATAGCATTTTGTACGGTAACCAATAACTTACACATACAAATCCATACTAATAGAATTTATTATAAAATAAAAAACTGAAAAAAATATTTAGATTATTTTTTTTTGCCCAAAATAATAAGATCCAGTATCAATTTTTTGACATAAATGCAATTTATTGCATAATAAAAATACATAAAAGCAATTGTTCGCGACAAATTGAACTTTTTTGCTTTTGTGTTTCGCTTTATGTAGTTGAAAGCAATTTGAAGTTTTCGCATTGTTTTTATTACTAGGGAGACCCGAAAAGCATTTTTATGTTTAAAGCAATAAAAACGTCTTTGAAGGCAAATTTTATAGTTTAAAAGCAGATTTATATTTTTTTACAAAAATTTAGCTTTGAAAATTGCGTAGTTTTTTTTTAAATAATGTACATTTTACCTCGATTTATTTTATTTATGCTAGAAAAAAAAACATTAATAGAAATTTAAGATTAAATAAACGATAAGTAAAAAAACACTAATTTTGTTTTGTAAATACTTTTAAATGTTATTTATTGCGTTTATGGCCTCCCTAGGTATTACTTCGGCTTGATCGATTTCGGTTTATATTTTATTTTCTTATAATACAAAATACAAGTCAAAAAAATAAACTGTTCTGTCAGAAAAAGTATTTTTTTAAAGTTTGTTAATATCACCTTTTTATTTTTTAACATTGTTTTTTTATCCAACCTAACACGGTTAAGAAAAACATCAGAAATTGCCGTTATATTATTGTATTTGATAGAAAACAGGGTTTTACCTGCCTCTGCCTATTAAAGCCGCAATGGGTTTTATGGCCAGTGCTTAATTGTATTTTTTTTGTTGATATTATGGCACAGTATATTTTCCATTCTGTCAAAATGGTCATTATCGGAACTAACATGCAAAGCAAAAACGAGTAAAAATTAAAATTAAATTCAAAAATATTATACAAGCATTTTTTAGTATTTTTTTATTATGCCCTCTGTCCTGTGCATATTTTATTATTTTTTTTATAAAGTTTTTTTTGAAGCGTTGTATTAAAATTTTTTTATGGATGTTTTTGTAGCAAAGCAAAGGGTTTTCCGTTCTGAGTTCATACATCCTAATATTCGAAGCCTTTTTGCTGATTTTTAGTATTAGGATATCTCGAAAATCTCAACCGTATTTTTTTTGATGCAAATCGATCAGAGTTAACCAAATTTTTTAGTCGGTTCTATTATATGCAATATATGTCAGTTTTTGTGTACTGAATAGTGATATACATCTGTTTCGTAATCTACTGTTCATTTACATTACAATATCCATAATGTGTATTGCAATGTATTTTTGGTTACATTTACCAAAAATGTTTTAGAAAAACAATTTAAAGCGTTTGATCTATAAAACAGACATTTAAACCTTATTTTTTATGTAAAGGAAAAAAAAAGTCGGTTTCCTTACGCCAAGTTTTTCGACGCACAAGATGATTCGTGCAGTGCATTTATAGCGTTTAAAGTGCTACATGAATAAATTAAAAAAGAGATTGCTATAAAGGAGAAGAATTGTTGTTATACTACTATTATGATGCATACTAAGTATGTAAAAGAAAGTATTTTAGCGTTGCGAATCGTGATTCCGTTGCAGTATTATAGAAAACGATAGTTCTAAGGTCAAGTTATATTCGATACCAGTTAAAAGCTTTTTAGTTGGCATATAGTAGGGTTCTTATTTTATATATTTTTCTTGTGTCAACTTAAATACCAGTTCCAAAATATCACCGAAAAAGTAAAAAATAATACAATTAAAAAATTTTATCTTGATATCTTTGTGTAAATTTATTTCTGTACTCGACAATATCCCGAACATCGAAATCTCGAGATCTCGCTCGACAAAATTTTTTCTCTATTTTTGTGATAAGAACCACGAGATCTCAAAATTGAAAACCCTATAAGAGATACGTAATAAACCCTTTTATTAGGTTCCACTCACTTTTATGTTTGGATTTTTTCTAGTAGAAACATTGAAAAATTGTACAGCACATAGTGAAATCACTGAAAGCAACACATAAAGAACCTGAACTTGACGTTTCAATAACTAGGTTGTATAGGCTTGAAAAGAAGAACAAACTTGACAAAGCCGTACCTGCTAAGCCTGCACAAAAATATATTTTTACGTATTTTATTTTTTGTATATCATCTAGTTTATTTGTTAAATAGAATTTCGAAATCAACAACAAAGTGTACTGCATTTTTTAATGCCATCAAAAACACAATTGACGATGACATATACAGGCTGGTACCGAAGATTTTGTAAAGGATCATACATAGAATAAAATATACAAATTATAACATATATTTGTGTGCTCTTTTTTTTAGATCAATGAAAAAGAGTTATGTCGGGCATATCAATATCTGCACTAAGAGCAATTTCTTACGCTCGATTTTTGCCTAATACCCTTTGCGTAAAAAAAATACACGTTCTGCAACCAAAAAACCAAAATATATCAGTGTAAAATGCTTAAAGACGCTACTAAGCTAGCTTTTAATATGTCAGCCGATACCAAAACAGAAAGGGGGTTACAACACGTATGTCAGGACGTCTGGCAATCAGACCGATGGTAGCAATTTTTTATATTATCATATTGATAAATTTTTTATGCAAAAATAATTTTTAAATATTTTCCCCATAATGGACAAAAAAATCTGGACATTCACCGACATTTCCCATTTTTTGCAAGCTTTAAAATCAATAATTTAGGCACCTTTCCAGGGCTGCATTTTCCTTTACCTATCCCATTTTTTTTCTACCAACGAGCAGTAGCGGATCAAGGAGGAAAGAGGGCATTGCCTGACAGCATTCCATGAAAAGGGGCTCTTCTTTTATTTTTTTTTCGTGTATAAAAAAACTTTATGCATTAAATGAATATGATTTATTAAAATAAAAAAATCTTTAAATTTTTTTATAACTCTAATATTGTTACTTTAGACTGATAGTATGTTATATCGCAACTTTTTTTTTTGCATTCCGTAAAATACGTTCTTAATCTGCCCCTGCAACCGAGAAATAATTGAACGTTTAAAAAAGGTACAGAATTCGATATCGGTATGCAAAAAAAACTACACTTTATAAGAAAACGATTTGTATAAGTGGGCTACTATGCTTATACAAATAAAGTGAATTTCACAGATAACAGTATTCATACATCAAATTTGCCTCTCTAAATGAATGCGTTTAGCGGCTCGTTACAAGCATACAAAGGTAAAAATTACTATTATAAATACCTATGATAACATCAGTAAAGGTTGATTAAATACATAATCACTTATAAACAGAGAATGTAAATTACTACTTATATTGCACATTTTGTTTAAAACTGTTGATACCTAAATATAACTCTTTTAAAAAATTAATTATATTAAAAATCATTTATTCAACGAATATTTGTATGGTAATATATATTAAATTTTTACAACAAAAGATAAGTATCATCAAGAGACTTTTCGGTATGCAGAAGTAGTCTAACAAAACCTTTTTAATTATACATTTAATTTACTCCGCCATTTGTCAAATAGTAAATATATGTAATAACTGGGACTTATAAAGTAAAAAAAAAGACCCACTAAAAACTAATGGCATTTTTAGGGCCATTATAAAGAGATATTTTGTGATTTGCTTCCTTTTTTCTAATTTTGTATTTTTTTTGTTTTTTGCTTGTGCTCTACCATATTTAATTTGTATTTGTAGCTTTTAAAATTTTAGGCTCTCCTGTACTTTAGTACTCATTTTTTTCAACCCCAAAAATGCATATTTTAGATGTCAGAAATTCCATATACAATAGTGAAAAAGACGCGTTCAACTTTTTAGTTGAACAAAATATAATTAGGCCAAACATACCATGTATTTGCGGAAGCCAAAGAAAGCCAGTAGTTATGAAACGAGCTAACATAACAAATATAGTATATAGATGCGGTCAAACAAAATGCAGAAAAATAGAAAGCATTTTTACAGACACTGTTTTATTTCACACGCATTTAGCTTTAAATGATATTCTCCTATTATTAAATAATTTCATTTTAAATAACAGTAACTTTGCATGCGAGCTACAAAGCTCGATAACCGAAAAACCATATATTTATTTTAAGAAACGGGTAATAAAAATTTTGAATGTTGGAATGAGTGAGAATATTGGCGGATATCAGAAGAGAGTACAAGTAGATGAAACAGTTATTGTTCATGGGAAGATAATTATAAATCCTTCAACAGCCCCCGACGAAATAGAAGGGGCTGTTTGGCTTGTCGGGGAAATAGAAGAAAATACAGACTTTTTCTCAGAGAAATTGTACCAAACAGAAAGTCTGAAACCTTTTTTAATCTATTTAAACGAAGAATCAGACCGTAATCGATACTGATCACTGATATCCACCTATCATACCCGAGAGCCGCAAAAACATGCGGATTTGAACACAAAGTAGTGCCTCATACATAGGTATGGTCAAGAACCCGGACACGCAAATTTTCCGGGGCACGGTTTTACGGCCCGGTGTAAAAACCGGAACACATTTAGGTTGAAAAAAATCCGGTTTTCGGTTTTTCCGGTTCCGGTACCGGTTCACCGGCTTTCCGGGTGCAAAAAAAATATACGAAATGCAATAAAACATTGACAATTGTACCTGGCTTTTTTTTTGATATAAATTATACACTATAAACTTTTTGAGTTCGATTTTAAATTTAAAAATAAAAAAACTATTATTTTACAAAAAAAAAAACACCTTTTGCATCGCATAAATAAAAAGGGTACTTTCTCTGTTGTTATTATACAAAATTATTAACATTACAGTACATTTATGTAAAAACATTTATAATACATGACAAAAAAGCTAATACCAGTATCTGTATGATAGGAAATGCTCACAATATATCGGTACTACAAACAAAAATTAGATGATTAGCACAAATTTGATCATTAAAGACAAATGATAACACTCTATAGTTTTTCAAATTTTGACCTATTTGTATTTTTGATGCAATTTTTTTCTCTCATTTACATGTTTGCTGCAATCATGAGCATTTCTTTCTCTGTCCATAAAAATACGGAAAATACATAAAAAAACACATAAACGGTTTAATAACAGATAAGGAAGACTTACAGGTTACATTTCATCTCGTT
Organism: Agrenia bidenticulata; assembly: GCA_034694785.1. Classification (NCBI taxonomy): domain Eukaryota; kingdom Metazoa; phylum Arthropoda; class Collembola; order Entomobryomorpha; family Isotomidae; genus Agrenia; species Agrenia bidenticulata. The sequence goes on from JAQFYM010007246.1 coordinate 10,511, forward strand.
TGAGGTGGAAAGGGATACAAAAAGATTTCTCTAGATTTTTGTAGCAATTAAAAACTTAAAATCCTGTATTTAAAATTAAAAGTCACAAATTAAAGAATAATCTTTGCGAGTCATATA
>JAQFYM010007247.1:0-10627 GCA_034694785.1 Agrenia bidenticulata
CAATAATGTAGAACATTGTTAAAGTGTTGCTTATGTTTAATTATATTTAGGTTTGTATTTTTTTTAACTAAAAATCCATAATGACACCAATGATTTGATAGAAATATTTTTATACCTATAACTTTTTTTTTTTATTTTGATTTGTTGTTGCATAATATTTTGACAATACCTATATCCAGCTATAATTTTCAAGCAAAGCTTGTCCAAGAACAGGCAATTTTTTGGCGAAATAGAACGAGGGTAGTAATATAGTAATAGATCTCTTTAAGCAGGTATAAAAGCGTATAAGAATTAATATATAAACATCCTTTTTAGCAGATAACTTATTTAATTTATGAATTTACACTGAAACTGTTGTGCTCAAGGCGTATGTAGTACTCTTATTTATAATAAAAAAAATGTTTTGAATATATCATGTTAAATCAAATAAAAATAAAAAAATGAAATAAAACCTGGCAATAAAAAGAAAGAAAGTTTACATCTGCATATAATTTGTTTTGTCCGAGTCGGTAATTTTTATATAAAAAAATTTTTTTATTAAAACATGTTACAAAAGCATAATGTCATACAAAATAGACTTGATAATATATTTTTTGTTACAAACTTTTATATACGCGTTATAAATTAATATATGTCTGGAGATTATGAATGTCACTTTGTGTATGATTTAAACGAATTCCCCTTTTCAAATACAGAAATATAAGTTTTATGCAATTACCAAGTAATATACTTAGGTATTTTATAAAAAGCCATGTACTGTTTATAATATATTTTTTACCACAGACTTAAGCATAAAAAGTATCAAAAATGCTGTTTAAAAAGTCCTATCTTACAAAAAAACGCATTTTCCTTAATGGTGTAAAATATCACATTCAAAATAACTATTAATTGCATTAAAAAATATATTATACGACATTATGCTCCCTGTAAAGAAAAATAATTCTAGAAGCCCTATTTAAAAAATCATAAGCCAATTTTTTTTTATTTTATTAAGTTTTTACTCATGAAAATAGCAACATACCGAGTTGTTGTTTTACATATGTGTAAACCCAGTTTATAAATAATTTATGACTATATAATTATAATCAAAAAAAAATATTGCAATTAAAAACAAGCATATTGAGATTGTTAAAAGGTTAAACATAGAAATATAACAATATCATTTTTAAATCATAAAATAAGGTTTTACGCCGCATAAAAAAAAAAATTTATTTAGGATAGAAAACGCAACAAAACTATAATTCGGGTTAAAATTTTTACCAAAACAATTTTAATATATTACAAAATTGTTAAAAGGTTTACGGCTTAGTAAATAAAAAAATTATAAATCTTTAATAAACTTTAATAATAAACTACAGCGAGACAAACACAGTAAATAATTTTTAGCTTTAAATGAATTATTTGCATGATTATTGTTGTGTTTGTCAATTTCATTAACATAAAGAGGTAGGATGCAACTGCTTGCCTGCCTTTTATAAACCTAAAAAGTTTTTTTTAGCATTGCGTATTTTTTGATACATCTTAATATCACACTATAGCATATCTGCCTGATTTTGTGTACATAACACAGCTATCAACTGTACAGAAAAGTTATTCAAGGGCTAATCACTTTTAATTGGCCTTATAAAATCATAAAAACTACACAGTTTAATGTTTTACATTATATTAAACTAAATTAAATAAGGTGAATATTTTTGGTAATGTTTTTAATCGTCCTTATAAGAGAAAAATACACATTTTATTTTATTTTATTTATTTACAGAGATAAAATGCACCAAAAACCGTTTTTCTATAAATATCATGTGCCTTTAATATAGATTATTTTTGATGATGCATTTTTTATATAAAATAATTACAATATTATTTCTACTCTGCCCCGAAGTAATTAATATTAGAAATAAAATATTCACAAGTCTGCACCCTCTAGCAATATAATTAAAATCAAAATTTTTACAATTATTATAATTTGACCACACACGACATATTTTTACATTGAAATAATACAAATACTCTCTACGCAACTGAAAAACTACTTCGTTATAAAGATTTTACGGAACAAGTTTCTATATTGAATCAGTGGTTGTTGTTACAGATGGCGTGTTCTATGTTTAGTCAGTATACCTATTTATAGTATAGTTACATATATTTTGCCGCTATACTATTGTTTTTTAAAGAACAAAAACTTCAGTATGCCGAGATTGTAAGTCAGTATGCTGATTATTATACTTTTATGGCATTGACCATACAGATTTTGGGTATAGTAATTTTTTAATAAATAATCATATGAAAATATATCTAGAGTAAGAAATAAATTTTTCAGTATACTGTTCATATTGAAACACAAAAACGGTAAAACGTATCAACATATCGAAAATGCGTCATAAAAAAATCAGTATACCTATTTTAAAGATACTGAAACACAATGGAAACCACCCTGAGAATAAAATCTCTATTATGATTTTTTATACTTTTGCTAAAGGAATATTATTAGGCTCTTATCTTTTTAACAATTATATTCGAATAAGTTTTTAATATACAGTTTTTAATAAAAGGTCGTATATTTATATTTTTTAACTATTACTGGCCCTTGTAAGTTATTATTTGTTACCTAAATCTATAATAGTATATTTACAGATTTTAAAATGGGTAAGATATATATCTAGTGTGTGCTGTATTATTCTCTATCATATAGAAAAGATCATTTTTCTATGAAACTACGTATTTGTTACAACACAAGTACAGCACGTTGCTATATGTTCAACGACTATTATTTTTTGCACGTGAATCGATTTGCTTATATTATCACCTAAGCTCATGTTTGTAGAGAAAAGAATAAAGCCATCAAGTGGCATATTATATGCAACTATGATCATGAACACTTTAAAACGGTATAAACCAGTAAGTTTTTGAATTTTTCTATATTTTGTTTTTTTTTTTATATTATGTAAAGTCCTCGTTACTTTCTTCATTATCTTTAAAATCCGACAAAAAAATTTTATTCTAGAGAGGATTTGACTACTTGCTGTCGTGCAGTATGCTATTAATTCTTTTAAAAAAATATTATAATGATACTAAATAATATTTTTAGCTCTTTTAAAACAATATACCTTACAGATTTGCCGCTTAAAATATTTTTTGGTATTGCTAACTTTCTATTTGCATGCGTTACCGTTTAACTATTTTGAATGTCATTTAGACAGTATTTACACAATGAAAACGTAAAATTTCACTTTATACAAGAAAAAAAATATACCGATAAAACACTTAAAAAACTCCTTTTATACAGAAATTTTATTAAAATTGTGATTGAAAGCATTAATAGTTGTATGAATTATTCCTTTCTAATTTTTTTACACCTAAATATAGAATGGAATTTTTTTTTGGGGTGTATTTTTTAGATTTTATAAATCAGCATAAAAAACTGTATTAACAACGTATTTTATATCAATTATCTTCAGGACATCTAGAATAATTTCTTGTAAATCTTTTTATGTTTGTTTATACTTAACCTTGAACCTTTTTTGATTTGCACGCGACTGATATATAGTATTAATTCTTGGCAAATAAACATTATTTTTTAAAACTATTCACAATTGGATTATGACATTTTTCGTCATAGTCAAATCCTAAATACATTACATAACGCTATTAATTAAGTTCATTAAAGAACGATATCAATTGAAAAGAAAAAAAGCTCAATATAAAAATAAGCACATGGGGCTAGAAAAAACGTTTATTATTGTTTATAACTACTAAAATACGATCAAAGAGCAAAAAAAGACCATAAGTTACGGAAATTTATAATGTAATTAAAGTTGAAAAATATATTAAAAGTTTTTACAACAGCTTTTAGAGATAAGTTATAAGCCTAACGTTTTTACTTTCTAAAAAACGTTTAAAACTAGTTTTTTACGTAAAATAATGCTACTCTTTTCAAAAGAATCAATTTGTAAGACATAACTAGAAAACCTAAGCATTTCAATAATGTTAAGATAAAATAGCCTTCATATCTAAATTTTGCTTATAATCAATATCAAAAGTATCGTTTAATTTTTGGTTGCAAGTATACACTTTGCATTATAGCTTATTGTAAATTTCCAATAAAAGTTGTTACAATTTTAGAAGATGATTACCTTATTATGTATAATACATTTAAACGGAAATAAAACAATAAGAAAATAAAACAATTTATATTTTTTGTGTGTAGTTTTTAGAGTTTAATTTAACGACTTTATAAAACTTATAGTATTGTAGTTTTATGTTTATTACATGACTGTTTAATTTGCCTTCGTTGCCTAAAGTACAGATGTGATTTTATTTTTAAGCTTAATTTTAAAGGTACTACTTTATGAGAGTTTTATAATTTTATAAAAATTAAAATTAAATGCTATTTCCGTATTAAAAATCATATTCTATCAATCACTTTTATTTTTATTGTCACATCTGTAAAGAGCACTATCTTACTCTTTGTTAATAATTTTTAAAGGTTTTGCATATTATTTTATTGTATAACTTCATCAACAGTTTTTAAAGAAAACAAGTAAAATTAATACGCACGACTTTTTATTGACCCTAGAATTAACCTTTTCTATTTTTTAGAAAATAAAAAAACATAATATCACAAAAATTTTGTAAAAATTATTAGTTTTCTTTTTGGCATTCATAAAGCACTAATTACTTAGTTATTTTTGTATTTTTATTTGTTTAATTCTACTTTATAATATTAATCCCGATCATATATAAATACTTAACACAAAAGCAACTGAAAAAAACATAAAGCTTGTATCTAAGAACCTTAGCTTACATTCTGATATTTTGCCCACTCGTGAAGGCAAAAGTTTATTATAGATCGGGTTTAATTTACTAAATATAAGATAATAAGATATTACAATCTTCACATTTTTAGGCAAAAAGACTACGACATAAGCCAAGTTTTAAGTTTGGACGGTAAGAATAATTAGAAGCAGCTATTATATTTATAAAATATATAGATATCTTGTTATTTATTATGCTGCACATATTAAGCTTAAAGTATTCTGCCTGTAAACTTCTCCAATTTTACTTTCCTCTTATTAAAGTGGTAGATATATTATAACAAAACTTTTTGGTTGTTTTTTTTTGGCAACGAATTTATTTTCTGATCCTGTCCTTTTTATTTTTCATTAACAAGATTTTAGAAATTTTTATTCAGCGAAAATCTTATCTTTTTCAATATTTATAAGGTTAATAGAAATAAAGTATCTTTGCACACTACCAAACACTCGGTAAAATTTATATGTGGTTTTAAATAAATTTGATATTTAGGGTTTATACAGTTAAAATTTATAAAAAACAAAAGTAAAGCATTTTAGCTCCTAAAAAACTTGATTTGATATATGAGACAGGATTTTATACATTTTACTAGTCTTTCATGTATGTCATTCATGTATCTTTCTTTCGCCGACGATAAGTCCTTAGACCGTTTTACATATTCATTATGTCATTTGCTATTCATTCTTTTTAACTTTACACCTTAACACATTAAATTGTGTTTTTTAAGTTTTTAAGTTTTGACTGTTTTTATTGTTATTAAAGATTTTTTATCTTTTATTGCATTCTTTTACAATAATCTCTTATTTTTTGCTTAAAAATTCTTTTTGTTCGATTTTATGTATTTATCGCTGTTATTTGGATGTTTTTCTGTTAAAAAGCTTTCCTATGCAACTTGGCTAAAATGGCATACGCGAAGTGCACTTGGACTCGTCCAAGTGAATTTTGGACTAGTCCAAGTGAGTTTTGGACTAGTCTAAGTGCATTTGGACTAGTCTAAGTAAATTTTAAGACAATGAACCAATTTGGCTAAAATTTTAGTCAACGTGAATTTGGACTAGTCCAAGTGTTTTCTAAATCTACTTTTCACTTTTGGCTAAAAATTTAGTCAAAGTAAAATTAGGACTAGTCCAAGTGAAAATGGCTAAAAATAAAACTTTGACCGCAACATATACATATAGTATAATTTAATAAATTTATATGAAAAAAGTAAACAATGCGTATTTTCAATCCTTTTCAAAGTTTAATTGTTTTTTTCGTGATAAAAATAATTTGCACGATTTTCTGTTATTACTATTCTATATTTTTGTAAGTTTATTAGCCAGTTAAAAGACCTTAAAAAAAGTACAAAAAATATCAAAAGACTAAAAACTTACAATTCATACGTAGCATACATGCACGAAGCAAATTAAAAAAAAAAACGGAAAACATGAATGATAAGCCACAAAATAGGGTTAAAGTTCAGCAAAAAACATCGGATTTTTTTTACTAAAAACAAGAGTGCTTCTTCTAATATTGTGCGCATCTAAATTTAGATGTAGTTTTCTATCATATAGGCACATACTGGCTTTTATAACTACAAAATTTAAGTAGAAACATGTATAGTATTTACTTATTAAATCATTCAATTGATATTAATTTTTTACTTATTTTATTGCATTTACATTTCAAAAAGGTGTAAAACTCTAAATAATGCTTCTTTAGCAATAAAACAGCAAATATTAATAATTGCAAAAAAACACTAAATAAGCCGTTTTTTGTGCATTACTACTTACTATGGAACCTTGAAAAAATCCAAGAATTAAATATGCCTGGTCTTATATTTAAGTAGATATTAATACCTCCCTTTATAGCTGAATACACAACATACTATCATACTTAGATTTTAAAGGGAATGTTACATGTTTCTAAGTGATAAAATAGCCGGTGTCACGTATAGGTACCGACCCGTAGTAAACAGGGGCACCTATAGTAACTTAAACAGACAAGAATAAAATGCGTTTTATAAAAGAATGAAATTCGCTGATATCCTGTATGCAACACATGCACATCATAAGTTATGTTTTTGTTTTTTATCGTTTCCATAGGTTACGTAAAAAATAATAATAAAATGTAAAATATTGAATTGCATATTTAAAGGCATAAAACAAGCTTTTATTTATGTTACAAGCGTTTTTAATGTAAAAAATATCATTATATAAAAAAATAAAACCTAATTTTTATAAAACCTGATTTTTATCAAAGGAATATAAAAAAATAATTTACAAATTTATATTTGATTTTTTTTATAAATTTTACATTTTTAAAAAATTGTTTTAACTCAAAATTTTAATTTTTAAGTGGGTTTTTTTAACAAAGGCTGGACGGTTTTACCACAGTGGTAGAATCGTTTATTTTTGACAACAATGTCATAAAAAACGACTTTTTTTTTCAATTTTCGAAATCAGATGCAATAATAATTATAAACTATATTCTATGTATTTACAAATTTTACTTGTGTATTTATATAAGGTGAGCTTTTAATATATTCTATTCTATTATAATGCCAGTACAAATCCTATGGCTAGAAATTAAATACAAACAAAGATGGTTATTATAAATGGATAACTAAAAGAAATATACCTTTGGGACTTAAAAAAAATTGTAAGGGTTGCGAATATAATAGCGCAATGAGCTTGATGCCAAATTACAATCTACATAAAGAAATGAAGCTCAATGTATTTATGCAACGTGTTTTTATGTAGTTAAGCCCTTTTTCTACTCATATAATATATAAAACATCAGTAAACATATTAAGGTGCCAAATTGCACTTTGAATTGTATATACTGTCAGTGAAAAAACTTTTTAATTGTAGAGCAGAGCTTTTTTCTGCGTTCTGGTGCTATTTTAAAGCAACCTAAGAAAACATATAATGCCTTAATAATGCTTGATATAAATATTTTCCACAACTGAATATATAAAGTCCCTTTTGATGGCTAGAGTAATATAATAACACTAGTACGATACAAATTCTGTTATAAAGTACATTTTTGCAAAGTACATTTTTAAAATTTTCGGCTTAAATAGTTAAGTTCTTTTAAAATAAATAAAAAAATTGAGACTTATCTTATTGTTCAAAGCTTTAAATATATATATACTAAGCTGAGTATATTTACATTAAGATTATATATTCGGAGCAGAACACGGTAAGTCGCAACGAACAATAATCAAGAAACAGGATTATCTTACAATTTTGCAATAAGTAAGTTAAGAAATGAAGACTGTTTGAAAACAATTTTAACCATAGCCAGGCGTTTTAAATGACGGATTTTTTGAATGGATGTTATTTTCGGGTTATTTTATTTATCAACCATATCAAGCCGGAAAAGACCTATTCAAAAATATCTATTTGTATAGGTTGTATTCTTGAATATTTACACCGTATTTTTTGTGCAAATATTGGTAAAGTTTTTTCTAATCAGTCTATTTATTTTAACCATAAAGCAAAAAAAAAGCTTTTGTATAATTTTGCAAATTATTTCATGCTTTAATATAATATATGTACATAATTTTAACATTTATTATAAAATTTTATTATTTTTTAGTTTATTAAGCAAAAAAAAACATTCAAAATTGTTTACAATCTTTAAATTAGAGACTTGCAGGGTCTGGTTATTGACCGCCAGGACCGGACCGGACTAGATATTTCTATTGGTAACTACCTGGATTAGACCGGAAGGTGTACTAACTCGACCGGATGCATAAAATATGCCAAAATTTTTTTTTATAAAAAAAAATATATCTATCTAATGCGCATATAAAATTTTGAATGGTTTACAACTAGCAGTCAAAATAATTTATTGATATTTAATAACTAAGAAAATATAAACAAATAAAAAACGCGCTATATTTACCCATATAATGTTATTTTTTATCGTTTATATCAATAAAAAACCACTTGTTTACGACAATGGTGAATTAAATTATGTGAATGCAATTAGAAGCGGTATGCATGTAGAAATACTAATAAACTTTTGTAAATATGTAAAATGTGCATATGAAGGCTATAAACTTGAAATCACATTTAATAATAATAGTTCTTTTTTTTAGATTGAATATGCAAAATTTTTACTTTTAATATTTTACAAAAAGCAGTATAAGTATACAAAAAAGTCGACGTGTATCCTTTTTTACCTGATATTTAAAAAAAGAGAGAATAATTCTCAAAAGATGATAACCGGACCGGACCGGAATTTAATCAGGGTCTGCGCGGTCAAAAACCTGACCGTGCAGGTCTTATTTTTTATGATGATTAGACAAAATATATGTCTGCTATTATTTATAACCGCTTATAAAAAGATAGCTAAAAGATATAGTAAGATATATTTATATGTTGTTATAATTACACTTGTATGCTTTAAAGACAATGCATATCGTGATAAAAAACACCAACTACAATTGCAAAATTTCATTTAAATATTAAATACCATAAACTGCTCTTTTATATCGTACAATCATATAATAGAGTTTACAGTTTTACGGCAGTTTCTATTGTAACCTTTATTTTTTGTTGGTATTTATATTTGTTCTGTCTTTATAGAATTTTATTACTAAAATGATTATAAATACCAAAATTTGTATTAATTAAAAAGATTTAGATTTTAAAAGCAGAATTAACTAAGTATAAATAAAAATATATCTGTAAATTACGTTAAACTATAAAAATATCTTTCAGGTATATTATACATAAATTTTTCTATATTGTTTAGCAAAAAAAAACCATAATCTATACCAGATGTCTATATCAGATTACAAAGACATGTCAGCATGCAACCGCGGATCTCAATCTGGCCCGGTTTATTTTCGATTCACAACAGCTTTTGAACTTTTTGCTAGATATAAAGTAAATTGTGCTTAGAGTGGAAGCGATTCAACAGTGAATAATTTTTTTTTTCCCTTTTACGCAGGTATACTTATAAGCATGTGGATTTATTATGCAGACGTTTTTAAATTTTTACTCGACTAAAATAACATAAAAGTAATATCTCATTATACTATAAAAGCAAATTTTCAATGATTTCAAAAAAAGTAAAGTTATGCATAATTTTCATATATTTTTTTTTGGTATAAAAAACTTCACTACTTGTAAAGAAGAATACAAATATGTAATTACATTCTATTTTATTTTTTACATTTTTAGATAGAAATTGATTTTCTAGTATCTAACTACGTATATTAATAAAAAATGCTATAGACAATTGGTTTGTTTTTATTATTAATACCAATTCATAAAAACTAAAGAAGAGTAAAATTTTTAAAAAATGAAAATAAGATACAAATAGGATGTCCAATTAACCGGGTTTTCTCTGTCTTCGGTTTAACCGGTTCCAAAATAAAAAAATCCGGGTAAACCAGTTACCCGGTTAGTAAAATAATGTTTAAAAACGGTTTGGAGATTTGTGTACTTAGGTCTGAAAAACAAAAAAAATAAAAGACAATTTTTTTTTATGAAAAAAAATTAAATCTGTAAGAATTTAGTTAGTACACGAATTTTTTGTTTATGCCTGTGTACAAAAAATTGAGCTTACCGTCTAAGCTCTCAATGTTTAAACTATATGAACATATACAAGCATTTACAAATAGAAAGCAAAGTTAAATACTATTTTAACTTTACTGCCTCTCATAATTATGCCAACTTTGGTGTGATTAAAATCCGATTTTTTTTATTAAACAAAATGTATAGTAATGCAATATATCTTACACTTTTTACTTTAACTAAATCCAGTCTCTTTGAAGGTTAATAATATTTTTGTAAAATAAAAAAAAAAAATTATCATC
>JAQFYM010007248.1:0-10626 GCA_034694785.1 Agrenia bidenticulata
TAAAGCATAACCAGAAATACAAGTAAATCATATGTAGTGGTAGAGTTCTAGACAAATGCATCAGTGGTATCGTACTTAGTTTTTTAATGTTATAAGCTTTCGTGTTGCAATCAATAGGAACTAAGGGCACAGATGATACATTATTCATTAGCTTTCGAAACCCTTTTATCTGCATTGTATAGTCTTTCAAGCCGTAAACTTCATATTTCTTGCCATATGTGCAGCCGTAATGTGGTTAACAAGCCTTTTTTTACAGCATCTGAGAAATACTCGGACTATGGAATTATACATTGCATATTCGTAGTCAATCATAAAACTTATTTCAATATATTCTCCGCCATATAAATAAAAAGATATCTTAGAACATGAGTAAGTAATCTGCTAACATTTCCTGTGTCTTATTTTCTGCAAATGCGTAAAATATTCATGACTTTTGATCAAAAACTCTACAATAGATAATATACAAATGACAAAATTAGGTTATGGAGGATTTAAATGCGCCGTTCATCAATATATCTACACTTTTTTCGGTGTATGATTCCTGAAATATAATTATAATCCTAAAAACAAGCATCACTTTAAAACGTTTTCAAGAATAATTTTAGACTTAAGGCCAACAAATGTGTGTAGCAAGCAATTATCAAATATCAATGTAGCAGCATTTTCTATAGCTAGCGAATAATGTAATGCCATTGGTTTTTTTTATTCGTATGATCACTAAAGAACTGAAAGGCATATATTTCTAGGGGAATTTGCTCTATATATGTTAGTGAAAAGCGATAAAGCTAACTCATAAATTCTTTTTGCAGCCTTAATTGGATCTTCAAGCACAAAAGCGCACATTTTACACGCAATTCGCAATCATCACAGTATCTACGTTTTCTGTATGGTTTTAAATATCCTTAACAGTTTTCAAAAATAATCCACTTGTCACAGCAGTTGAATAACATATATTACTTGCTCATTTGCAGTTTGATGTATCACCGCGTGAAAAACTTCTTTTTATAAACTTATGGCCACCTATAAAAGGTTATCTCTTCACGTTTATTTTATAACCAACAAATACTATGGGTATTAAATATAAAAAAAGAGAAAAATAAAAATAAAAAACGAGCCTTGTTAACAGGCGTCGTAAGGTAGGGAGTGACAGAAGGAAGAGTGTGTCTATAAAAGGAGAGCTTAGCCTTGACAGAAAAAAATTGTCTTTAAGGTTAAGGTAAGATTTTTTTCGTACATTTTTAAGGTTTAAACCCCTCTGGACAATTTGAACTTTTTTGGCCGCTCCTGGAAAAAAATTTAAATCTGACTTACGATAGTTACTTATTAATATAAATTTTCTACAATAATTTTTTTAATATAATATTCCTGGTTCCCGGTGATTTCATCCACTGCGGAGGAAAAATTAATATACATTATATGCCTGTACAATATATAATAAAATCACAGCGAGGACAAGATTACAACGTACAAACGCGAATGCTGTATTTATGATAAAAAGAGCACAAATGCAACAAATATACGCTGGAAGTGTATTATAAGAAAAGCAAACCAAATGCAGAAAAAATATATAAATGCAGACAAATGTTCTAGTATGACAGTTTTTTCTTTATAAATTCAGAATTTTTCTGCATTTATGTTACAGATTTCTAGCCCTCAAATAGTAGGAACAATAACAATATACCGCAAAAATCTAGAACCTGCATCCAGAACTATACCAAACATTACATATTACACATAGAAAACACCTTGCACGATCATTAGCTATAGTGCAAAGCTTTTCAATAAAAAATAATGCTTTTATACGGATCGGTGCAACCGATGATAAATGCAATCTTGTAACCTTTTTTTACAACGGTTGCATTATAAGTTTACGGTAAAGCCAGCGTTGACTATAACCTTTAATTTTTTAAATGCAGATTTTGCAGAGTTTTTGTTATAAATGCAGAATTTTGCAGAACTTTTCTGCATTTATGGTTTGCCCTACTTAAAAGTAAATTTAACGCTGGTGTTATTATTACTTTAAATGCTTTTATCTCTAAATATACCTTTACGCTTAGGACACAACAACCGGTCTTTTAGCAGATTTTTATGCAGTGCAGAGAAAAATAAAAATTCAAGAAATAAAAAACAAATTTTAAATTTTGAAATAAGCCCCCGGTTTGTATTTCATTATATTATCAGAACGCGTAATTATTCTTGCTGCAGTCTTTGGGGACCCAAAGTACGGAATAAAAATGTAAAAAACTACTGACAACTAAGACTTAACCTCCGCACATATCAATTTTAAACTATTAAATGAGCAGTCTTTTATTCGCAACTCATACAAGTGAGACTTATTATCAATACAGTCCTGACAATATTTTTTTTTATTGCAAAAATAATTTATATATTTTCTTTTGAGAAACACAAAAGATATATTATCTGAAAACTAAGTTTGGCGCAGGGATTGTACTTTAGGTGTAGTACCGCTATTTTACGCTAGCTTTATACTATATCGGCAGTGAAAATAATCATTTTTTACCATGCTTTTTTGCACTTGCAAAAAATAAAAGAGAATCAACACATAGAGCCTTTTTTTATTACGTGAATAATATGATTCCATATTTGCGACCAGCATGATGCAAGACATACTACAATCTTACTATAATACAAAGTTTTAGTTGTGTTTTTTACAATGCAGCATTTCTGCATGCATTTATTATTTGGGCCAGTCATTAGATCGTAAAAGAAATAGTTAGGCCTCAGCACACAAATAACTGAAAAAAATTGACTCAAAAATATGTTAGGACTTTGACTGCTGTTGCTAACGATAAATTTGATAAATTTGTTTTAAATTATAATTTATTGATACAATTTGTGAGTTGGCAGACTGCATATTTCCATTATATACTTCTCAAAATTAAACTACGTTTGAGATGATCCGAATTTTCTCTAGAAAAAAAGACTTGCTTTTACAGGGATGCAATATTGTCTTAAACCAATAATCTTTCGACGGGTGGGATACTGTATTTTAAAATACATTTGGCGCCTCTCGATATATATTCTAATTACTTTTAGTAAGTTATACAACGACACAGATGTCATTAAAAATAAGATATATTGAGTAAACCACGTTAGTATGAGTTTTTTGCGTGAATCGACGTATGTAAGTATGGAAAGAGATGTTTGACAATATTTTTTCAAAAGTATGGGCTGTAAAACGGAATTAAAGTGTTCGTTTGTAATGATAAGTAAGATTCTTTATATGTAGTTTACAAAAATAAAACATTATGGTGTTTTTTATGGTTGCCTCACTATTTTTTTATATAAGCTTATTACTTTTATGTACTTTACCTTTTCTCATTGAATGAAATCACCGGTCACCACTATTCATAATTATTATATATAGTTTGTATGCACTAGTGGCGTGCCTAGATGACCAGAGTCGAGGGTGGTTTTCCCCACCCACAGAATTTTTTTTGTTCAGAATTAAGGGTTAACCGCTTTTTTATGCAAAAATTTTTTCCATTTTTTTGGAATCCAGATACAAAAATTTTTTTTATAATTTTTTTCAAAAAAAAAAAAGTTAAAAGCTTCATAAATTATGTTTTTAAGCCATTCTATTAAAAATTTAAACTTTTTTGCAATCAAAAAAGAAACACTCTGGAAACACACGCCTTCATCATAAAGGTAAAACAAACAGAAGTAAATTTTATAATAAAGTAATACTAGATTATTTATAATCAGTTTATTTCCAAAGTTGTCATTATTCGTTGTAACTTCTTATATAAACACAAAATAAATAAAAGCCATAATATTAAACTACAGTATTTTTGGTTATCAATAGAACATTGTATAATTTGTAAGTTTTGAAATTTTTTAAAAAATAAAAATGGCGCATTTAATTGACTTTTTAGAAGTAGCAAAACCTGAAAAATGCTCGTATAAATAGTTTAAAAGGGGGAGTAACGTTTTTTTTTTCCGTTTAGGTAACGTCCAATAGCGTTGGTCAAAATAACGTTAAAACGTAACGTATTTGGGGTTTGACTATATGGTTTACTTTTTTGGGCGTATGTAAAGCCAAAAATAGGTCCTAGTGACTAAAATATAAAAAAAAATATTATGCATATTTTATTTCATGCATATTAAAAGTAAATATTACATATGATTTTTATAAAATAAAAACATACTAATTTTTCTTAAAAGGCTTTTAATAACGTTATATTCCGTTATAGTTACGTTAATATATATAAGTTGTTAGAAAAATACAAAAAAAGCTTAGTTTTACCACACTTAATGCATTTCTATAAAAAAAAATTTTTTTTTGCAAATAAAAGCAAAGGTTGTATACAATATGAATATGGATTTACAGAATTGGAAAAAATGTGTTGTATGCAAATGTTGCCATTGAGATTTCTAAGTTCATTTTGAATACAATTTTTTTAGAACAAAAAATATTTAAGTTTTAATGTTCTATGACCATTTCCAAAAAATACAAAACATAAAAAAACATATATTTTTATTGCGGTATAAAAACAAAGCCTTTATCATCGACTAAAACCGTTTACATTTATTGACAATAAGAAGAACAAAGTTTAATTTTTTTTTGCTAGTTTACTTGTTCAATATAAATGCAATAACTATAGTCCATAAAAACCATTTGCTTTTTACACATAAACAAGCCGAATACAACAATATAATGAATCCTTTTTTTGCAAAATATATCTGATATACAGGGGTATATTTCAAAAAGCAATTGTATACAATTTTAAGCCGCAAACTGTTTAATAATACAAAAACTTTACAAAAAATATATGTTTTTTATTTATGTTTTGTATCTAATATTATATATATATATCGATCTAAAATGCAGTACTGATAGATTTTGTATGCAATTTATAACAGCAAAGGCAAAGCATAAACGACAATTGACTATAGAAAAAAAATTTTCTTACGGTGTAATATCAATCTATAAAGTATTATCAGTTTTGTCAGGCATTTTTTAAAATAAAAATGATGCAACACTTTTCATTTCATTTTATACAAGTTTGTACTTTGAACGTATCCAAGTCAAACCGCTCATAATAAAGGGTAAAATTGTAGTACTGAGGCATGCATCTAACTTTAATAACTACTTTCTAATAATTTCGAATAAAACACTTTACACAAATTTTTAAACGCAAAAATAATTTACAAAAAAAATAACAAATTTATGTAAATATAAACAAGAAAAAGACCCACATATAACACTTCATGACTGTTTATTTATACACGTTTTTTTTTGATATATTGTAGTGTGAAAGCGTTGTTAAACATACAAGCGCTAAAATTTATGTACACAAAAAACAATTAACCGTTTATAATAGATGTTTTAGTGAGGATTTCGCAGTAGTTTTGTTATTGTATGGTACGAAATTTGTAGTAAAACTGCAAGTAAATTAAACGTTGAATTTAAAACAGAAAAAGAAAAAAGAAACAGAAAAAAAAAACAGATGGATATATAATCTGTTTATTATGCTATGTTATAACCTTTTTTTTACTTTTTACTTTGCATTTTTTATTTGTCGAAATATAACAAAAAACAATTACTGCACGTGAAAGGAGTAATTTTTTAATGCTTTGCTTTTTTTTTACTTTTAAAGCCATGGCGTTGTTAACAGTTTTTTTTTTTATTTCATGTGGTTAAATTTACTAGCCTGAATATAGGATATAAGAAGTCTAACCGATGTAAACTTAGTGCGTTTTTGGACCAATAAAATGGTTGATTGAAAAATTCTGTATACAGTATGAATTTTTGTGTATAGTATACTCATGCATTTTGCTGTTTTACCTCTGAAAAAAAATCAAAAGTAAAAGCAGAAAAAACACAAAAAAAAGAATTTGCCTAAAATTATAAGATAAATTGTGTCTTTATATTTGCATATATTTTCTATGGGATTATAATTTAATAAATTTCAGTTATTTGTATTTTTTTTCTCACTTTACATGTTTTTGAGTTTTGTCGCAGCGAACTGTAACTTATGAAATTATGCAGAGCGGCAAGTGAAAAGATAATTAAAATGTATTAAGAGTCTTCTCGCTATATTTTTCTTTTAACCAAAAAAATATACAACTTTATATACGCATACATGGAATACATTGAATAAAATACTACATCAATTAAAATGCATACATTGTGATTACGAAGAAGACCTATACCCGGTGATGAACTTATGGTAGCTTTTATACACACAGGGTCGGCGGGTGCCTAATACAAGGGATCCTTTTCTGCAGCGACAAAAAAAAAGTTAAATAGACAAGAAAGTCAGTTTATAGTATTCCTTTACACAACAATGATATTATTCTAACTATTTTCTCGAGATCTATGTTCAAATAGGCTAATTTCCAAAATTTAAAATCATTGCTTTGATTTAAGTTTTAAAAAACACCAGTATATAATGAAATCACCTAAAAAAAGGTGGATGGACATTTCGGTATTTTTTTTAGTTTATTTAGCAATTTTCGGCTCCTAATTTTTTTATGTCCCGAAAAAGAACCGGTTCTAATAGGCACTTTTTGTAAGATAAAAGCGCCGCCTCATGATACAAAATATACGTGTATTATGTGTAATCTATACGAAATACAATTATATCGGTATTTTCGTGTAAAATGCGCTTTGAAAAGTTTGAAAAGCATGAATGGCTTGTAAAACTGCATTTTTTTTGTATTTGAAAAAATCGGTATACTATAATGACATCAAAATAATTTCTTTGTATATTATTTTTTTTCTTCTTACAACGAACAAGTTTTTTTTATGTGTTTTTTTTATGTATATTAAGCACCGAAAAAATTTTGTTATGGATTTTTTATACTAAAAAGGGAACAGATCTTCTATTGTTAGACACTTAACATTTGCATTGCCTTTTATGCTTTTTATCGTTATTATGCATTTAATCAACCTTTTTATGTTAGGTTAAAGCCTCGTGCGCTTTTTTTTTTATAATTTTTTTTTACATATTACAGTCAGTTTATGTATATTGAAAGGGCTGTTTATATGTGCAAATGTATAAAAATACAACCGTGCAGACACATTAACTTGTGCTGTAACTGCAACTAGCTTGATCATACATACAATTTTATATTTGAGCTATTAGTTACTAGTTTTAAGACAGTTATTGACATCGTAAAAATATAACAAAAATTTCTATTATGTTTCTGGTGCTTTTCTCGTAAGCTTTATGCATATTACTATATAATTTATGTTGGTTTTTTCTTTTGTGCACAAAATTAAATAGTTGGAAATAAAACGATAGATTTCTTTTAAAATATTTTTTACGAATAATTTAGTATTGTTTAATGCGATCTAATATTTTACCCGGAAGTATAGATCAGCAAAAAAATCCCAGTCTTTTATATGCAGGTTGATCTCATTTTTTGAAATTAAGCTTTCTTTTTTTTGCTGGCAACCTATAGGTTTATTTGCGCATTTCTTCTAAAATATAAAGGTCCGATTTTTAATTTTTCGTATATAATGCAAGCAATTTGCGTGTTTTTTTTTCAAAATTTTATAAATAAATCTATATTTACGTGTTGCAATTTTATGATTTTTAATATGCCATTAAACTTAGAATTGCAGAAATTTACCCATTTTTTTACTTACTAGGTTTTTTTGTTTTTTTTATCTTTCAAACTGTTGATTGTGCATTTATTAGGCGTTTCTTATTATTAACTATAGGTTGCACACTTTTTTTGTAGTTTAAAATTCAAAATTCTTTTTAAACTTGTATATATGCATACTAAACATCGCTATTGCACCCGCGGGGTACGTGCATAATATGATTTTGTAAAACTGGTTAATTCTGTCAATTTAATTTTTAATTATCGATGATTCATGTCATTTTTGCATAAGAACCGCCTTAATTTTACAATTATTATAGCAAAAAACTAAAAATTAACTTTATTGCACTGAAAATCAAATTTTTTTTGTTACGTTGCAACTTGTCTCGTACACCGGTCAATGGATTGCTATAATACTGCGCTTTAAAAGTACTTTTTGTATAAAGTTCCGTTTACTTGAACATTGGCCTTTTTAGATCGTTGTTCTTATTTTTTTAGTAAATCCAAAAGCAGTTATGCTTTTAATTTTTATAGTTATTAAAAAGCAAAGCGATTAACTTTGCTTTTTTGACAAATGTCTTTTGCTTAGGCTGTTCATTTACTATAATTTTTTTCTGCCGTATTCATTTGTTTATAATGTACTTTATTATACTGTATTATAGGTAGTGTTTATATTTATTGTCTGATTTGTTCAATTATATTTTTTTTTGTTTTTTTAATTAAGTTATATTTCTAACAATTATTATTTGATTTCGTGTTGGTTTTAGCTTCGTTTTTTTATGGAGTTTTTCTATGTTTATAACATTTTTTGCGTTTTTATCTTTTTTTCCGTACCGTTCCGTTCCGTACCGTACCTTTCCTTTTCCATCTATTATTTTATTCATTTTTTTACTTTTTCTCATTTTTTTTATAACAGTTTTTGTTTTTAATAATTTTTGGTTTGGCGATATTTAATAATTGCTTCTCCATATTACAGTTCTTCTTATTAGTCAAGGTTTTACATAGGTCTGTTTTCTCCCTTTATATTTTTTGCCCTAAGTTCCTAATACCCAAAATTCCAAATACCTGGAATTCCAAATACCCGGATTTTCATGTGCCCGGAATTCCAAATACCCGGAATTCCAAATACCCGGCATTTGAAATATCTGGAATGTCAAATATCTAGATTTCCAACAATACGAAATCCCAAATACCCGGAATTCCAAATACATAGAAGCCATGGGTACACCACTTATCTCCCTTCGGTACGCGCCTGCCGTAAAGTTACATTCTAATGCACCCTAAACTGCACAAACAGAAGAATGCAAAATGGATAGTAAGTGTATAGTAAAAGCATTTTTTCTATCATTTTTTAATTTCTATTCATAAAATTATTATAAAATAGAAAATAGATCTATTTACCATTAATTTGACAAATAAACTTAATGGTATAACAATAAACTTTTTATTTGTATAACAATGTAGCTTGCGTTCTTTTTTGTACTTGCAAGTAACATTCTGATGTGAAGATTAATTGAGGGCTAAAATTGGAAAGAAAAGTAAAAATAGCTACATAAAACACATCATTAAATATTTAAATGCAAAAAAAAAAAACTATTAAAAAAGAACACACACTGCACTTGTGTGTTTTAATTATAATAAAACAAATGAGGGGCATATATGTAAAGTACGAGCACAATAAAATATTATGACTGTATAAATATATGATTTATGATATTCGTTCTTATCAAATTAACAATAAAACAGCTAAAATATGCAGTTAAAGCTACTTATGAATTCTTGTGCGGTTAAAAACAAGTCTTTTTTTAGTAAGTAGACTGATATGAAAAAGCAATCTTATCCCTTTATATATTTTTTTTATTGTTTTTCTTTGTCTAAAATACTAAAGATGTATAGTAAAAATACAAATCGCTTACTATACACTTTTTATACTGTATGCAAAAATGATAAATCCTACCTGATAGATTAAACAATCAAAATTTCGCAAAAAAAACAAAAAGAATTTTTATAAGTTGTATTTGCTTCAAGACGTGTTTTATTGACCTAAACTTAAAAATATGGCGTATTTTACGGTTAAACGTAGATACATTATAAACGCTGTACGACAAACATTGCTTGTACTTCTATAGTTATACCGCAAGCCTACAAGTTTTTTTTTATTTATTTTTTTATAAAAACAAAAACAAATTCATTTTATGGGTACCAAAGTTAATTATTAGGGTTATTTTTTTCAGGTTATTCCCATAGAATGTATTTAAAGTTGTAACTTAAAATACAAAATGCTGCTGTAAATTATAATTGTATTAAAAAAATACAAAGTAACACAAAAATATTTGCAGTAGTAATTATAATGAACTCTTTTATGACATTTTTAGTTTATTTTTTTAATTTTTATTATATTACCTACATTGCGTAAAATCACGTTAAATATAGAATAAACATGTTCAAAACGCTTCAAGTCTAGTAAAAATATCTTTTTTTTTATGTTAGGGGTTACATATAAATATAAATAACCAGATTGATTTCATAGCCTTTACAAACAGCCCATACGTGTATCAGACTTATAATTTCTAACGAAAGGTCTATTTTTGAATTGTGACTTGTTTTTTTATGTAATTTACAGAGAGTACTTGCTAGATTATTATATGGACAGCTTTTATGTCACAAGTGTTTTGAAACTGAACGGACATTCAAAAAACTACGATCTCGTATCATGCTACGATTGAAATTATTAAAATTTCCATAATAAAAAGAGTGCAAAAGTTCAAAGGCTTTATTTGGAATGTTTTTATTTAAGCGTTTTTTACATATAAAGTATACAATAAACGAATTTGCAAACGATTTTTTTTTTACGAAATAAATGCTTGGTAATAGTATATTAGATATCATTAAGTTTATCTCTAAAAGTTTAATAAGGCGGATAATTTACTTGGAAGAATACACGTTAATATATTACTCTGTTTTATGGAATCTCGAATCTCGTAAAAAATCTATAATCTCGAGAGGCACGATTACAAACAATTAGAAATTTTGCAATCATAAATCCCGGGA
>JAQFYM010007249.1:0-10626 GCA_034694785.1 Agrenia bidenticulata
AAGTGTTTTTTATGCTTTTATATTGTATTTTCCGTTATTTTAACGGCGTCCACATTTTTGAAAAAAAACCCGGGGCCTCGGGTTTCCCCTGGGGCCCCGTTTTAAAAAAATGAACAAAAAAATACCCCGGGTTTTCTTACCCCGGGGTTTTACAAACCCTAGTTTTGTTCGACAAGCATTTTTTTAGTATAAACACGAATAAAAAATTAAAATCTTTTTCAATGAGAGTTAGGTTTTAATGTAAATTTAATTTTTTTTTTTAGATGCAAACACTATGTATATACTTTTTATTTATATATATCACAAAAGTGTACTATTGATATGATCATTCTTTTTTCATATAAAATTTTATTGAAATTTTATAAAATTTGCATTATTTTGTGTTCTTACTAGTCGATTTTTTTTATCTCTATTAGCTAGTTATAAGGACCTTTCATTAAGATTAAAAAATGGCAAAAAATTTTTGCCTACAGATATGTTTGTAGCATACATGCACAATACATATTAAAAAACTAAGCGCATCGAATTATAAAATGTCACGCCACCAAATATAATTGAAGTATAATCAACAAAAATATTTACCATATTAGATATAAATAGTTGATTTTGTTGGATTTATTTAAACACATTATAAAAATATCGTACCTTAATATCAATTTTTTTGTTTTGTGGCTTTTTTCCTACCAATTTGTCGTTAAAGCACTTATGGTATTGGCATATTGTAATCTGATAATACACATAATTGTATGTACAGGTATTGTAAGCAACAACTTGTTCTATATATCTAAAAACACTTTTTATGCCTCTTTATGCAATAAAACATCGAAATCGTAAAAATAGCAAAACAAACGCAAAAAAAGCCGTTTCCTAATGCTTTTAAGCTAATTTAGGAGTTTTCGAAAATGTCCCGAATTTAATCATGCCTGCCTTTAGGGCAAAAAAAAAAGTAGAAATTGAAACTTATACCCATTTATAAAATAGATTAAAGTAAATAGACAAATTTTTGATATTTGTGACGGTTGGTCTATAAAAGAAAGAATTGTTTGGGGAAAAAAGACAATTGTTTTATCAGTACAGTAAAAAGAATGCAAAAACTTTCAAAGCGTAAAATATTGTAAAAAAAATATGAATTGTGTCGTTCTTGTTGATAATTGATAAATGCCCAACAATCTTTCCTAATCCAATTACTAAGTGTGCATTCTTTGTTTCGAATAAAACCAAATGGGAATTTACCTATAAAGTCGCACTCTTCAGAAACGTTCCCTTTAGGACAGTATGATTCTAAAACCTAAGTAAACGCTTGTTAGCTGTAAAACGTTTTTGAAATCTTGTTAACAATATTTTGATAATCTAATCACGACTGACAAATTTTTGTCGCCACTTTTTGGTGCAAGCCAACTGCTGGCTGCCATAAAGTTATTACTAAATCCAATTATTATGGTCTTATTTATTGAGACCTTTGTCGTGCTTGTCGACCCATACCATAATTAATATTGTTAATTTATTTCTAATAGTCAAATATTATCCTTTTTTTCACATTCGACTGCGCGTTATTGTCTTTAAAAATTTTACGCTTTACGTATATACTTACTTTTTGACAACTAAGTATGTAAATTTTTAGTCTGATATTTACCAATACAGTTTTTATAATTTAGAGCAATCAACATATTTATAAAAACCTATACAATTTTTAAATGTTAGAAAATTATCGCTTACTCGAAGCTGCAACTGTGTAACGTTATTACAAAAGTGCGGACGCAACAAGCAAACAATTAATATTACAGCTTTGATTTACAATTAGCTGCTTACCAAATTTACGATTAAATAAATAAAATAGTATAAAAGTCAATTAACCCTTATGTCGAAAATGTAAAAAAATATAAGTTTTTTATATTTTTATTTTTTCTTCTCGGAGAAAATTTTTTTAATTTATTTCTGACACTAATCAAATTTCTTTAAAATTTTATCCCCTTAATCCAAACCCAAAAATCAAGAAATCAAATGACAAAAAAAAGATTAAAAACAAGAATGAAACTTCCATTTGATTTTGTATTATCAGATTTCGATCTAAATTTTCAAAAAGATGTTGTTTAAAAAAATTAATAAATATGGATTTCGTTATAATGATTTACCTATCACCAAACCACTATAGTTTTATAACAAACACATTAAAACGCACACTTTGCATACATGATAAAAATTTTTATGGACTTCTTCTATGGACACGTCTATTTCCTTATACGAAAACCTGCAACGAGGTGCTAGAAATAAAAAACGACGACAAATCGATAAAACAGGGCAAGGTTCAGGGATTAACTATACTAGATAAGGCATAGCACTCTGGATCCCTGATGCTACAAATACATGCTTTGATGTTGATTCGATACGTGAAGGTTTCAAATAAACTACGACCTATATTTACACCCAGCAACGCAAGTCAACTAAATTTTAACCGAAAATCAAAGTTTTGTCCAAAATTATTGATAATACACTTTCATTTAAAAAAAAGAAATTGTACCAGCCCAGCAAAAGTCTAAGAGCAAAAGCCATTTTTACTCATATCCTCAAAAGATCATTTTTTAAATGTCGCGTATTCAAGTACATTATGCAATGATAACGACTAGTCGCATGCTATAAAAGAGAAAAATACATGGGATTTTTATACTTCTGCAAGTCAACTTTGATTATTATGTACCTGATGTACTAGATTAATGTCTATAAAATACATATTGACATTATTTTAACCATACAATAAACACGAAACATCTGAACAGCTTGTAGAACAAAAATATGGAATCGGATGCTAAGCTGCCACAAAAAAAACTAAGTATGAGATAAAAAATATTTTGCAATTAATAGTTGTACTATGTTATTGCCAGTATGTAACATGTAATACTTAATAAATAAATACGATATATAACGCAAAAATGCGAAAAATTAGTATGAATCATAAGCGTTTAATAAAAAAACCTAGTTTTTAGACAGTCGTGGGTAAGAAGGATTATACGCAGGGCAAAATCATACCAAAAAAAAACTAGGAATGTTTTTTTTTACTTGAACCACGCTGCATATTCAACCGCTTGAAATCTAATTTTTTAGAGAGTATGATGTTTTATGGGGGGCATCTTTTGTAACCTCGCATATTGGCCCATGAAGCAAAATACGTCAAATAAAAATGTACAGTCATAACATTTTTATGCCTGGTCACTGTATGCAAAGCCGTGGCTGCTTCAGTAAATCACCCATTGTTATTATTTGTATTAATTTACTAGACAAAAAAAAAACACAAATTTCATATTTTTTATACAGATAATTTACTACTGGTGCAAAAAAGTTTTAACCTGTCGTACACAAAAAGTCTAGAACAGTTATATGAAATTACGATTTAATAAAGGTGAACATCAAATTTAATAACAAAAAAAATGTAATCGGTTGCAGAAACAAGAGTTTTTATTGTGACAAAAAACTGTAAAAGTAGACACGGTGTTTATGATAAAAAAAAGACTTACTCTAGACATGTTCTTGCGCCCGTTAAGTGATGGCAATGTCGATAAAATACAACTTAAACTGAAATCTATCTGCATAAAAGATTACATTGAAAACATAAGGGTAGATCAAATAGAATTTTTGGTTGTCTAATTTTAAACCGTAAAAACACAAACAAAGACTTTAAAATACTTCCAGTATTTTTTACCCTCTCTTTAAATAATTAGTATATACTATATAAAAATCAAACAAATCTAAAATATCACGCATTAATTATTTCACAAAGCTTATTAATGTTTTTTTTCGCTCCAAAAAACCAAACAAAACAGATTTTCATCTCCTGATAACAGTGACAGAATGCAAAAAGTGCATATTTTAAAAGGAAAACTTCTGTAATTTTTTCGATGTTTTTAATGTATATTTATTCTTTGAAAATTGCTTTAAATGTTATCATGATGATAGTTTTGAGTCTGATTAAATTTGATACTATACCTTTTTATTTTATTTTTAAAACACTTTTAGTACTTTGTATGTGAAAGTGTGTATTTTGTGACGTCTGTACATTTTTTTTACTGTTATTAAGTTATTTTATATACATTTTTTTTTTCTTTGCGTATTCTTGCGCAAGATTTGATTGAAAATAGTTCACTGCTTAGGTTCATGTATATAGCCAGGTCTTTTCTTTGCGCGGAAAAAATCGCAAAAATTTCTAAAGCATCATTACAGAAAAAAAAATGGGCATTTTTGAACTTTAAATTGTTATTTTTTGGATTAGTTTCAAATAATAGCAAAAAGATAATTATTGATCAAAATAGACAATTATAGCGTTTAAAGACTTTACTGCTGGTTTCACTATTTTTTTAAGCGGAAATCGTTCGTAAATTAAAACATATGATATTTACCCTACAATTTGATCAATGCATAAAAAATACAACTGCTATTTATGCAAATATAATTTCAAAGTTTTATATACCATATATTTTTTACGTTTATAAATTTATAAATTTTTACAAATAAATACAAAATATACTTGGAAATACAATTATAAGCAGGCAATATCCAGCGATGCAAGATTTTTTGGCAATTTGTAGTAAGCTAAGACAAGTAAATGCAAATTTTGATCATTTATGGAATAATTTTTGCATTCCCAAAATTTTTTGATTGATGCCGTGCAATATAAGTTGTAAATTACGCATTTTGAAATAGTGTTCGTCGTTCAAAGGGTAAATATATTTATACCTGTTGTGTTAGTAATAAAACAAAAGCTCTTAATATATCATAGGCTTTCTAAAATGTAATCGGCTTATTAAAATTTTCATGTAAATACAAACATCTTTTTAAAAGAATAATTTGTTAGAAAAACAAAAAGCAAAATAAATACATTAATAAAATATTCGTATACTACGTTTTCATTTTTTATTTCAAATGACAACCCGTATGATATATTTTGAATGAAGAATCCCTTCAATAGATAATTTTATGAGTATTCTATAAAGGTCTGCTTGTTAAAAACCAACACGCACAAAATTTGATTCGTCTCAGGCTGTGATAGGACAAAAAGCTGCGATGGCTCCTGTAAAAAATCTATCTTTTTTACAATCTTGCTTTAATTTAGCCCATGCTTCTTAAAACTTAAAATCTAGCAAGCTATATAAGTTTACTATGTAATGTTCCATCCTTATTGATTCTATTTTTGAACTTTATAAATTAATCTTCAATTAATTGCTTTTAATCATCTTCTGATTTTAAAATGAAAACCGTAGTAAATTTTCATACAAATTTGCAAATATTACGTAATTCTTCTTTGTATATATGTCTTGGTAGTGTCATCATTTATATTTCTTGCAGGGTTGTTTATTTATCACGAACATGTGATATTTTCGTAATACCTTCTGTCTGATTTAAAAAAACCTTGGCTGTTTCATACTACATGTAGTGGGTTCTATCAAAGGAACAAAAATCATATAGCTGTGTTGCAGCATTGAAAATGTTTTCAGTAAATTTCTTATATGCGAGACTTTAGAATAAAAGAAAATTGATCATTACTAAAATTATATTTTGGGTTTAATGAACAGGCGCAAAAGAATTTTTACAATTTTTTATTAAATATACGATTAAAAATAAAAGAAAAATGTTTAAGTTTCACCTTATGTTTAGTTAAAGATATACTATTACATTGTATAACAATTACTAGATCTTCGCATTCATCTACAAAACATTCAAGATATATAAAAATAATTAACATATTAGCGGCAACAGTGGTATCAATTTTTTGTCTATAAGATGACTTCTTGCACACTATAGTACTTCTAAACCATTTTATAACTTTTCATTTTATAGCCACTGCACTTGTTATAATCTTAGGCAATCTTTTTTACCAAATGTATAAAGATATTGCTGTGTTAAATAAATGAGACAAAATTTATTAAAACATTTATAAACTAGGACCCAAAACATTTTTCAAATACGTAACGCAAACAAAAATCTAAAAAACACAGTGCAAACCATACTCGGACAACATATGCATCTACTTGTTGCTTTATCTGCTAGTTAACAGGCTGTTGGCATGCCCGACTGGGCAGCTGCATTGTCTGTTGTCACTTAAAGCACTTTACACTTTTAATTAATAAATAAGACAGCAACTAACTTAACAATTAAGCAAAACATATTTTCACCTGTATGTGCTTTTTTTAACGGCAATGCAAGAAGGTGCATATTTTAAACATAATGTTTTTTTTTGGAAGCATCTGACCTGAATATCTAAGTATGATTTACTCTGGTTTGAGAAGTGACAGCGCCCATAAAATGATTTTGACATTGTTTCGCAAAAATGACTGAGAGGGTTAATAGTAACTTAATGCATAAAAATGACAGATAATAAAAAATCACGTTCTCTCTAGCCTTTAAACGTTTTTCAATCTAGGACAATTATATAAATAACTTATAAAGCAGGTAAGTCTACTGATTATAAAAATATACATAAATTTTATAACATATTTATTATCTATTTTTTATCTTTATACTCAAACAAATTCCAACCATATATTTTTTTAATTGCAGTGTAAATTTCTAAGTTTTTATAGTAATTAAAATGATCGCAAAATGTTTATAGTAAAACATTCTTTTTTTTTCGCGCTCGCATGCAAGTGATGTCTTTTTTTGGGTCAGCGAAATCCTAATATATGTATCCTCTTGTTACAAAAGAAATCAATTTAGCAAAATTCGGATGTGCGGATAGCACATTTGACTAAAATAGCGATGCTATATTTAGCTGGGTTTGTTGACCATGGCAACAACAAAACAATGTTAGGGAATGACGACCAAAATGTCAGCTCATATTTTGGTTTGGTAATGCAAATATCTTTTTTATATATTCCTATTAAATTTTTTCCAAGTAAATAATAAAATTAGAAATTTACTTTTAAATTATTGCGTAGCAATAAATATTATTTTCTTATATTAATTGCATTTTTTTTCTGATTCAACAAAACAAAATCTAAATTATTCTTATTTTTTTTCGAAATTCTTTATCATTGCGATAAGCAACTGAAAACTTACAATTTTGAATAATACGCCATAGTATTTGACAGAGATAAAAACATCTGATGATATACGGAACGTAGCATAAAAAACTCTTAGTGAATTTTACGATGCAACTTCGAAATCAATAATTATATTTTTCGAAGCAGACATAAAAAGTTACCGAATTTTCAGGTAAATATGTTTATAATGTGTTTACGTGCAAAAAGAACATAATATAAAAACTAATGAAAACTTTTTTTAAAAAAATTTACCCATGAATCTGAAGTAACTGCGTAAAATGATGCAGAACCGCATGAAACAACCCGTAAAAAAGTCAAGTCTATGAATTATTTACGGCTACTGCTCTTAAATCTAAAAATTAAATTGTAAATCTACAATCATAAACAACACTTTTATCATGTTTTACAAAAACCATATTTCGTAAATTGCATCGTAAGAATGACAGAATAGTATCCTGTTTAATTTTCAATCGGCCATATTTCTTTTTTCTCCATTTTTATCCCATCCGTAATTGTTTGTAGCTCGGTTATATACAAATCTTATTATCTTCAAGCCCAGCCATTAAATCTGTCACAAACATTCTTGCTTTGTAATGTGTGATAATTGCCTTTTGTCCTACTTTTTGTTACGATCGTACAGCATATGATGTTATTTGTGTTTAAGTGATGATTTATAAGCTTTAAAATAGCAGTAAAGATTGTGCTTTATAATACTTAAGCAATGCATTGGCGTTTTACACACCATCTTTATTGTTATTCATTTATTTCTGATCTGCATTATATTAAACCCCCTGGCTAAAAGAACTGGGTTTACTTGCTTATTTTTTATAATACCCATAGTATATTTTGCTCATAAATACAATAAAAAACATTTTGCTTGTCATTTTTACGCATTTTTATATTTAATACTACTTCCAGTCATTTATGCGCAAAGATGACAAAGTCATGGCCGAGCTCTACGGGCATATATTGTAACATGGTGTTTTGTGCACAAGGCATCACAAATATCTACGTATGATTTACTATAGTGTGAAAAGTATCGCACGCATTTAAAATTGCCACAAATTATTTTTCATCTTGCTTTTGCTTATACGCATAACAGCACGGATCACAATAATAACGATACCTGACAACTTTCACCTGCTAATTTTTGCATATGCAGCATTCCATATTCTGCCCATAATTTTTTCATTTCGCTTGGTATCAATTTAAATGTCAACCCGATGAGAAAAATTAAAAAAAAAATACAAAGGCACGCATCTCTAGATTTTAAAGTTATGTTTATGCATTTCTGTATCATAAACTTACAATCATTCAACCTACTACATACTTCTTCTTCTTGTAAATCTTGTTGACTAATTAATTTACTAAGAATCACATCTACGTTTTTCTTTTTTTTAAAAAAAAAAAACTAAAACTCTACTATGCCTTATTGGTTCACCTATCTAATCTTGATTACATGGTACAGCATTTTGAAACGAGTTTTTTTAGACGTGTAAAAGTCAGTATATGATTAAAAATTTTCTTTATGCTGTGATTTCATGCGGCTCTACAGATTATCTGCCCATATACGTGCCTGTGTTAAGTTAAGCAAAACTTAGGCTTTACGCGTACAATTCCAAGCATTTTTTCTCTTCCAAAGACTGACAAAACCGACACGCGATACTGTTACTTTTGGCGTTGTAGCATCTTTTATGGCATTTTGAATATAAAAACGCTGTAGTGGGCATCTTAAAGTAACTCCACTTTTGTCGTGACTGGGCATATATTATCGGATAAGTAATGCAATAAAAAATATAGAAAACTTAAAAATGGTTTTACAACACTGCAGTTTTCTGAAAAAACACATTTAAATGAAAAATACATAGTATGCTTTATTGATGTATTTTTGTATACAAGTAACAAAGGTAAATTATTTTTTTTTTATATTGTGTATCAAAAACCATTTTTAAATAGTATAAATATATTTTTTTACTTCATTGTATTTTTTTGTGTTTTTTTTGCTATTATTGCTAATATGCATATTTCCTAATTTAAAAACAGTAATCTAGGATTTTTGAGAAGGATCCTAAAATAAACGGGCCTGCATGCAGATACACTAGAATGCTCTAATACTGTCCCACATAATACAACAAAGCACAAAATACAGTCTTAGTACCTACTTTGTAAATTGCGTACATTTTTATAAGCTATCACATTTTTATTGTCGACTTTATGTTGGTTAAAATGGGATTCTCTTTTATTTTCATATATGAATCCGTCTCTATAATGCCTTATTATTATTTTAAATGCATTGCTGTATAATATTTAAGACTTATTCTCTGAAATGATATTTTCTGTAATTTAAGCAGCCGCTTGTTGTAAATTTCCCTAGTGTCAAAATATTGATTCTTCTATATTCTAAAAATTGGAGGGTATAAAAAAAAGATGATTGAAATATCAAGAATTTATATTGCTACTCATATTTGTCGTACGCAAGGGGGTAATCCTTTTACAATGTTTTTAAACTATATTGTTGTAACAGCTAAGATAAGCGTTTAATGTTTTTACAAGTGTCTATTGCCTTTATGGAATTTTCTACTTATTTATTACTGTATGTAAATTTTTCTTTACCTGTTTGTTATTTTTTCTGGTAAACATGTTCACTTAGTATATTTAAAATCTGACAAAAGTCTGGGTAATTTTGACGACAACCTTTTACTGATTAAAGCAGATCAAAAACTCGCATGCCCCTCAAATGAATTAGAGCGATACCTTTATTCTCTATAATTTAGTGATTTTTTTACTATAAATATATTTTTATGTTAAGAACCTTAACTACCAGATTAAATTTTACACTATATGATACAAACTGGTTGACCGGTTGTTCGTATTTTTGAATATTTGCTGTCGATGATAAACGACACTCGAATCAGCTTTTTTTGGTTTTTTTAAGTATACTTGTAATTTTTATAACTTCTTTGTCTTTAATTTATAGTGTACTTGCTACTAATAACCTTGTTTATGCATGAATGAGAGGCATACTTGCGCAAAATAAATCCAAAATTTAATGGAAAGTATGCATTACACTTTACATAATAAAAAAATGTTTACGTATTGATGGACTGTTTTTAGTTACAACTAACTATTACGCAAAGCGCGAATAAATTCATACACACTTTACAAATAAATAACACGTAGGGAAAACTAAAAATATTTAAATTTGAAGTTGCGCTAATGCAACAACCTAATGTAAATTGCCTAAAAAATAGACTTCTACACTTATTTTTTTAAAGTACGGATTTACATCCTAGTCAAAAAAAAACTCTGGCGTTATAATGTATAGGTACAGCCAATCAACGTGCAAGGATATTTGTAGTAAACGGAACAGACTTTGCCTTTTGGCAAACTCAGGGGGGTTTTACATTTTCTGTATTACTAATATTTTGTATTATAAACAAAAAAAAGTATTTGTTTTATTATAAATACATTTTATGTACATAAAAAAATATGTGTCTTTAATAAAACATTAAGGGCGTGTCTCTTTCGCCAAAGAAATATTTCTTCCCAGAGATATATTTATTTTTTTTTTGCCCGTAAAAATGAGGGTCGCATAAGA
>JAQFYM010007250.1:0-10626 GCA_034694785.1 Agrenia bidenticulata
AAAAATAATAAAAATAATAAAAAAATGAAAAAGATATAAAATAAAAAATAAAAAAAAATAAAAAAAATAAAAAAAATTGAAAAAAAATAAAAATAATAAATAATAAATAATAAAATCATATTAAAAAAATGCACAAAATGAAAAAATAATCAAAAATAACATAAAAATAAAATAATGAAAAAATAATTAAAAAAAAAAATAAAAATAAATTAATAAAAATAAAAAAATATAAAAACCAAAAAAAGAAACAAAAAAGTAAATAGTAAATATTAAAGTAAAAATTTCATAAAAGTAGGAAATAAATATATATATAAAAAAAAATTCGAAACGTGCACTGTACACAAAAGAACTGTAAGCTACTATACAAATAGTTACGCTTCTACAAGCGGTTTATAATATCTTATATAATGCAAACAACTGCAAACGAAATCCAAGGACATTTACAATACACATATATGTGTTGTGATATATATAAAAATGTAAAGAAAAACACATATATGGGCATTTCCGACAATCCGGCAGTACAAAAATAGTGTATATACAAGTTTTCCCTAATTATGGAACTGCAACTTATTTTAGACCTCTTTTTTTGGCCAAAAAATACTCGGCTAAAAAATAACGTTCTAATTGGGCGTACGTACAACAAACAGGTTATAAAATTAAGAATAAAGAGTATTTACGGCCATAATTTTGCTGCAGTTATACTAATAAGTTCTTAGTGTCAATAGGATGTCAGATGAAATTCTCTGTCTTCTTTCTTATTGTCATTAAATTAATTGAACCTGGGTCAATTATTAGTAAAGCACATGCTTAGGGCAAAACATAACAGGCTACCGTCACATAATATGCAGGAACATGCATTTATAAACCATAGAAAATATGATTGTCATATTTCGGCATGTTTTTAGCCTGTTCTGTTATGTCATTTTCGATTTGGTTATATGATCAATTTACCAGGTTTACCAAATTAAAGATAAAAAAAGAAGATGAAACATTATAAAAAGAAATTTAACGTTTATAAGCACGCAATGTTGATTCCGCGCAAAAATCAATACAAGTAATACTTTAAATTTGTATTTATGTAACCTTTTTTTTGTACCTACGCCTCAAAAGAGGGTGTATTTTTAGAAGAGCACTTATTGGCTAAAAAAAAGTCTTAAATAAATACCACTACCATACATTTGACACACGTTGTATGTGCATTGTCGACACTCCGGTTGTGCAAAAATAGCACATATATGTGCAATTGCAACAATCTGGCAAAATAAAAAACAAAAATATGTGCTTTTTTTCTTCTTATGGTTAATATTTTGAAAAACTATTGTTACTGATTAATTATATTTAAAAAATTATAAATAAAGGTACAGGTTTATTTTATAAAAAGAATAACATGCAATCTATTAAATCATATAAAGTTTTGTTCCTCGATAATATATACTACATTACAGCACATCTTATTACTTTATTATGTGTTTTTGATTTAATTTACGTATCTACCGACAAAAACAAATTAAATGAGTGACAATAACATATAAAAAGGTTTATAGTGTTTTAAATTTAAAAAAAAAACAAAACATCTATAAAGTAAAAATCAGAATACCGTTTAATTACAGGTTTATTTTGGCAAATATTGCACACAACCGCAATTGCTTTACCATTATATTTTAAAATCATGTTAAAAGTTTTAATTTCAACACAAAAACAAGATTTGGGTTATATACATACGTTATAAAAACTCTTTACTCTAGTACTTATAAAGCTTACCAATCACTAGTAAAATTTATAAAGGCTATAGGTTACAAGTTTAATACAAGTAACTTGAATACATAATGCAAAAATCAAAAAGTAAAACCTCGATAAGAAAACATCAACAAGTTATTGTTTATTTTTTCTACAGATAAAATATATTTTTTAACCGTTTTCGCAGTATTATCTTATAGCAGATTAAATGCCCAGACGACTTTTTCAATGTTCATATAGAAAGATAGCTATCCGACAAATCTATAATTAGTATACGTTTTATCGTTTGTACTACGCTGACCTATTTACAGCCAACAAATGACAAGTGCATACATGTATACACAAAAAAAATGCTGCGGCCCAATTTTTGACACTTTGAATAAAAATACTTTTTTTTGTAAGGATTTGGTTAATAAAGGAATACTAAAGTATCCCTGTGTTCTTAAAAAATATGTATTAAACATCATTTTTAGGTTGCAAAAAGGTCTATGACTTTAACGTGTAGAATAAAGTAAAAAGAACTAAAAAAAGAACTGACGAATCTACCATCATTTTTATGTGTACTATAAAACGCATTTTTTGAATTCTTAGTATAAAAAATATTTTGCATTATATTAAGGGCGTGTTTACAGGATTTACTTGTATTTTTTGTCAATTAACTCTTAGAGGCATAAAAAAATTGGGTTCACTTTAGGAAAAAAGATGAAAATTTCCGTCATAGCTGCAAGCCTAAAAAACAACTTTCTAGAAAAAAATGCAATAACATTGCATAAAAGTGCGTGTTTTTTAACAAAAAATTATTTTGCGTATTTTTGTTTTTTTTATTTGCATAAAGGAGCATTTTTTCCAATTTCGACATTTCAAAAAGTTAAGGGCATTGTGAGTTTTGACTATAAACTAGTTTCTTTAAAACAAAGTTTACGAAATAAAACTATGGTTTCTGGTTTATATAATTTTTAACAAATAAGCCAGAATTAATTTTTTTTGATAGTGGTTTCAAAATAAAAAAAACTGTTTCTCTCTTCCTATAAATAAAAAATTAGTTGATTCCAAAAAAAAAAAAAAACTGTACTTCATGCGTATTTTTTTACCCATACAAAGTAAATTAATAACGTTCATAGTCTTGTGTTCTTTTTAATCGATATATAAATATGGTTAAATATACTCTGGCGCATTTTTTCACGTAATAAAAACTGGTAATGTTACTATTAACATAAATTTTTTATACATTTTTGCAATATTAAACTGCAAATTTATTGCATTTTCCTGGCTTGGGACTAGCAATTTGTTTATAAACCGTTCTGTAATACAAACAATTATTAAACAAAAGGCTTAAAAATACATTTGTATTGCTTTTATTTTGTTTTCTGCAAAAGAAAACAAATTCAATCCGCAGCAGAAAACTACATATTTTATAGAAAAAAAAAAGTTTAAATGTAAATTGCCGCACTGGAATATACTACAAGCTTGTTTTTTTGTTATTAGTCGATCACAAATTAGAATATTGGATTTTAAATTTACTATTATAAAACATCTTATTGTTTCTATAAAGTACTCGATTATTCGAAGGCATATTTTTATTTGATGAAAAAGTATAAAGACCGTTTGATTTGCCAACTTTAAAGAAGCTATACTTTTGACAACATCAATTTTATGATCTTGCTTTTTTTCGACTTTTTGTACTATATTAAAATGTATTATAATATAAAACTTCTTTTATTTATGCAATC
This sequence comes from Agrenia bidenticulata, assembly GCA_034694785.1. Taxonomy (NCBI): domain Eukaryota; kingdom Metazoa; phylum Arthropoda; class Collembola; order Entomobryomorpha; family Isotomidae; genus Agrenia; species Agrenia bidenticulata. The sequence goes on from JAQFYM010007250.1 coordinate 3,471, forward strand.
TTAATTGCTTCTTTATATTTTTTATATTTAATTAATATTTTAAACATATCTTCTAACTCTTCTATCATTCCATCATATATTTATTATATAAAGTTATTAAAAAACATAGAAACAACTAAGAGTAGTTTTTGTAGCGTTATATAATTTGATGCCCCAAAAAAGAAAGAAAGGTTTTTTTTAAAATCAAAAATATGATTAAAAAAAAGTTTTTTGTAGTCCGTATAAAAGTTTTTTATATTCAAAAAACAGTTTTTTAAGAAACAGTTTCTTTAAAAAACCAACATGAAAAATTTTGATTTTAAGAAACTGTTTCCTTAAGACACTTTTTTTTAGTAAAAAAAAAAAACGGCCTTTAATTTATGTTATTTATATAGAAAAAATATAAATCGAAAATTAAATCAATTTATATGATTACTTTCGAATGTATACTAACGACGTAAATTGTCGTCATGTTGTCTCCAAGAGGTAAAGGAAACAAAAATTAAACCGGAAAAACATGATTACAATCGATTTTTATCAATCAATATTGATTCTATAGAATTTTTTCTCTTCATATGGATTTTAGCAGATTAAAGACAGATTTAACTGGGGATTTTTGCATTGAAGCATAAATTAGAAACGGCAACGTAATAAACCAATCTCAAGTAACGAAAAAAACCTTAGGTATAAGTTGTGCTTTTCTAATTTACTAGTACATTTAACAAGACAAAAATTTGCAATGATGCTCATTGCTGCAACTATAAAGAAATACTTTTAAACCTTTGGTTTTTGTTTTTTAATTATTAAAGTATTGATAGATAGTTTATTTGTCTTTTCAAAAAACTCCTTGTGTACAAAAAACATTAACGCAGAATTAAATTGTATTAGCAACTTAAAATAAAAAATTGCAGCCGAAAATGTTTTTTTTTTTTTTGCGTCAGTCGGTGTACAAGTTACATGATCCCGTTGTATTTTTGCATGTTAATATTTTGATATGCACGTTCAAGTTTTACGCTGGCAATACATATTAAATTTAAAACCAACAAAATACTATATTTGAGCCAAATTCATCGCATTTTTGCGCTCTTGTTATAGTAATGCATACGACAGTCTTATGTGAGGATTTTAATACTTGCAGAAAAGGTTAAAACAAATGTATTCTACATATTTTAAAAAGGACTGAAACTAATTTACTGTAGGTTTTGCGTATATACGCTAAGTTTTTGATACTTTAAGCCAGGTTCTAAGTATATCTATTCCGTAAAAGTAGAAAACCCGGATTAAATTTGTTTTTTATAAAGTTCAATGCCTAGATATTTTCATAGAAAAACATAAACTAGAAAACTACTAAATTAGGTGTTTTTGCCTTTTTTTGAATATCCGCCAAATTTAGACCGTTATATGCATGAAATTTGACTTAAATGAATTGTGTCAGTATAACATCAATAATCTGCTTTAATATGCAAATAAAGTACTGATTTCGCTTTCAATGTACTAGATTGAATATATAAAATAGTATGACTAAAACACTAAAAAAATTCGTTTTTATCACGAGTTCAATTCTTTTTGTGTTTTGAAATTAATTTTAAGCAGCAAAAACATATATTTTTTAGAATCACCTTTTTCCTTTATAAAAAATGAAAACACACTACTTCCAAAAACTAAAGGCGTGTCTTAAATAGAAACTAGAACCCGATTCTTAGAGAATCCGTTTTTTTTTTTAAACACGGTTTCTTCATATAGGCCCTAAAAAACGGGTTCTTTAAAAAAACTAGTCTTGACATGTTTCTTCAAAAGAATCCGTTTTTAGATTATTGCTTAAAAAAGATATTTTAATGAAGTGGTTTCTTGAAGAATCGGGTTCTTTTTTAAAAAAGACACGGCCTAAGTCTTTGTATGCCAACTATTAAAAATATATATTAAAATGCTAGAAATGCAATGTGAAAAAGTAAGCTTTGCTAGAAATAGGTATTTTTATAAAATCCTGCGTGGTATTTGATTTCTTAGCGGAAGTAATATGAGCAAATGTTACTTGTTATATAATTTTTTTTTTTTTGCTTTTTATAACTGTCATATCAATTCTACACAAAGTTTACCAATCTTTCACAAGTTACAATTTCTTCGTTAAAGATTATTTGATTTTGTTACCGATGTCAAAAACACTTTTTAAAAGCGCAAAATTTGTATGATCACGCGCGATCTCACTAAAATAACCGTTTAAATTAGAATTAATCAATGAAACGCGCCTGCAATGCTGATTACTGCTTTTTTTGGCGTAGTAAAAGTGCCACACTGAAAGTGCCAGGCACAAAAGGTAAAATAATAGTTTAGCTGTTTTAAAAAGTATTTGATAAATATGTAAGTTAATATAGCTAGGCTTTTTTATAAGCCATTTACAGTAGAAAAAGATAACATATGCATTTAAAACATAAAATAAAAAAGTGTTGGTACAATAAGAATACAAAAAATACTTGCTTAATTTACACGTACGCACCTTACACTTGTATATACAGCAAAAAAAAGAAAATATACGTATTTTTAGCATCGCGTACATAGTGTACAGTAAACCTTCTTCTATTTTGTTTTTGAACAAAAAAAAGGCAGTATATAACTTTGTTCGCATGAATGTGCTGTGTTTTGCATTTTTGTTGATAGTATAAAGCAGTTGATAATAAAGCTCATGTTTTTGCTGACAAAAAAAAATAGGCAAAAAACAAAAGGAATTGAACCTATGATGTAACAGATTTTTATCGGTTTTACTTTTGGTTTTCTATATATTGATCTGGCGTCAAAAAAGCAAAATAGTACATTGATTGCATATTTTTTCAATTATTTCAATGTTCTTTGGCACAATACATTGTCTGTCAGATCTTATTAAGACATGGTTATTTACCGTGGTTGTCCTTAAAAAAGCAAAAAAAAAACCTTTTCTAGTTATTTTCTTGTGAAATATTTTGTTTCGAAAATCTCTACGTATTTAGCTGCAAATTTCTGTAAATTTGCCCTGACACCTATCTTCTGAAGAGATATAATTTATGCCTGGGATGATTCATTATTATCCAATCGTTAAAAATATTTTTTTGTAGCATATAGATTTTAAACCGCTTTTTTATAGCCGTTATATACAGGGTTGCTTTTTCATATTGCTTCTTACTTGTTTATACGTCACCAACTGTTGGCAGCGTTTATTACACTTAACTGTGTTTATAAAACAAAATAATCTGTTACTATTACAGTTTCGACGACAATGAAATTTTTTACTCACTTGTATATTTCCACTTATAGAAATTGTGTAATTTTGCTTTATTTTAGAGATACATTTTTATTTAAATGATTAATACGCTGTGTTATTTTTTTTGAAACTTAAAAAAATGTGATTAAACATATAGGCCTTATTTTTTTTATTTCCAGAACCTAATTGCGCAACCAAAGAATCGGTTTTCTGCATTATGCTTGCAATATAATACGTAGATCATCTGGACAACTATTAGATATCAGTATTAATACTTATACATTTTTCATAATTTTTAATACCTTTTGTTTTTTTTTTTACTGTTTGCAATAGACGATAAACCGCTTTAGTACATTTTTACGATATTTTTGGGTAAAATCGTTGTTCCTTGTGATTTCTCGCACAAAAAACATATGTGATAGTAAACACATTTTTTGTTTTAATAAAGAATATCTTTAGTGCCGATATCACAAGAAATCGTAATGCTTTATTGTAATAATGATATACACGCGGTGCTTTTTTTTCTTACATACTTTAATATAAATTTTTTACACGTTTAAAGATTTTTAGTTATAACTTAAATATTAACGGATTGCGGGTAATACTTAATTGAACTATTTTACCAGTAAATAAATTGTGGTAATACGGATGAAATACTTTTATACATTATTTCCAGTTTTTTGTAGGCCTCTATATTCGAAGTTTACCCTTGTCTTCAAAATGTATACTAATGATATTTAGAATTTTTGTACTTGCCGTATGTATATTTGCAATTTTATTATCGTTTAGTGCAATCTATGCACAATTGCATTTCTTGATATGCTTTGAGCGATTATCATGTGTTGAATTCTAGGCAGCGCAACAAGATATCTACCACCATGTCGATATTTTGATAATCAATTAACTTTTGCACAACGCTGTTTATTTTGTATTTTTGGATTTCTATTCTTTGGTAGCTGAATCGGCTGCAAAAAATATTCGTTAAAACCACTTTTTTTCTCGTTTGAGTACCATTATTTTTTTTTTTTGTGTCTTTTTTTACCTTAGTGCACAGTGGCTTAGGAAGGGGGGGGTAGAATGACTCAAGCCCCGCTCCTTGTAAAAAAAACTGCGCTTGAATTTAAGGGGGGCCTTTTTTTTTGTGCAGAGGTTTTCAAGCTCAAAAAAATCTAAAATAAAAAATAATTAACATAAAAAAAAGTAAAAGAAAAAAATAAAAATTTTTAACATTATAAATCAAGTTTTTATGCCGTTTTTTGTAAAAACACTACTAGCCCTGGTCACAAAAAAATCCTGGCTATTCCACTGTTAGTACATATATTTGTTATTGATTTACAATTTATTTTTTTTCCTATGTCAACTATTAAGCTTTCAAAGGTCTTCCGCTGTGACAATTTAAGTTAAATTTTGATTTAGTAAAACTTGTTCCACCCTAAACTTTTTTTTTGATTTTAGTTAAAAAACGGCATTTTGTAGTCTTTTTACAAAAAAACGCATAAAGAGCAATACTTTGCTAGCATTTAAACTTTACGCGCTATTTTCCATTTCTTAGATTTTGTATCTAGCATCCAGGCTATGCTAAAAAACACAATTTTTTGTATGTTTGTCTGCGCTACATGTATTCGGCAGTGTCGTACCGTCCCATGTACAATATTACGTTAAAAACAAAAAATATCGGTTATTTGATGACTGTATTACAGTACTTTTACTTATACTCAGATTGCAGAATACATGGACCATAATGGATAAAAGAAATAAAACCTAATTTTTTGCAATTTTTCTGCTGTTTAAGTCTCTGCTGCTAGTAATTTTATAGACGTCATAAGATGGACCGATATGGGATGACGCCGGGCTATAAAACAGATAGTTTGCAGTGCCAAGGTTGACGTTTTGGCCACAAAACGTTTTTCTAGGTTTTATTTGGTCTTTAACTGGTTGAAAACGTCTTACAACAGGCTTCGTGCCACATGTTATGTATTAAGCGGCAAAAATAAGACAAAATACATTTTCATGCCACTCATTTGCATTATTGGCTTGTCAAAGCACGTTAAAATTATACAAGCATAAAAATATGTCTTTTGCAACATGCTTTGTTTGCGTGACAATAAAAAAATCAATTTTTTTATTCTATATAATATACTAACATTGAGAATTCTATAAAAAGGTTTGCAAGTTAGTATTTTTGCAAAGATTATATATACAGTGTATTAAACTTCAATGCATTACTCATTAATTGCATCATAAAAAAAAAGATGATAGACTTCAGTAACAAAACTGCATAGAAGAGACAAAATTGCCAATTTTGGTTTAAAGATGGTATATTTTTGGTGCACAAAAACACATCGTTGGAAAATTATGTACAATAACAATATTAGACGCAAAAACGTTAGCTTAAAAAGACACAAAAAAGCAAAAAAACACAAAATGTAGTTTTTACTGTTAAATATTGTTAATCTATCATGCTTTCTTAACTTTTATTGTATTGAAAATTAGTTTTAAAATAAAAATTTTGCAAAAAAAGACGGTATTTTAGTGATTTTTGTATGCAAAATTTCTTATATCAGATACTTTTACAAATTTTTTTAAAATAGATTTTAAACTCTATTTCTTGTTTTGGCTCACCATAAAACTTAGATATAGCCTATAGTTTTTGTTTTTAATAAACTAAACATAATACATGCATTTGCTTTTTCTATTCGGAGTAGTTTTCTTTTTTTTATTACATGTTATAAGGTCAACTTAACGTGTACAGTTATAAAAAGACAGTTCTATAGCAGTGTCAAAGTAAACTTGCCCATTAGTTTTTTGTTGTCAACATATCAACATAATTATCATATTTTTACTTTTTATATTGATAGTTTGTTTGATAAAACATTTTTATATATATATACTTTTTCCATTACTAGTTTTCTTTCTAATAATTTCGTTGTAAATATAATATCGTCACATAAGAAAAATCAAATAAAAAAAACTATAAATAGATTATAGAAAAAAAATTTAAGAAAAAAAAAACATTTGTTTAAGCTATAATTTTCTATCTATGTTCGTTATATAAAACAGTAAAAAATATGTATATTATTTTACATTACACATAAAATATATATTTTAGTTTAGTTGCGCTTTCAATCATTAAAACATACCTTTCTTTTATGCTGCTATGCGCTACTATGTTTTTTGTGAATTCTACAAGATTTTTAATACAAAAAATAAAAACGTTGCAGGCACGAGCATTGCACATCAACCAGGTATTCTTATTCTGTATCTTTAAATTGTTTTATATTCGTTTCTTATAGTTAAGTATAGTATAAAATGTAAAAAAACGCATTATTATAACTTAGTAACCACTTTTTTATGCACAAAGACACAGACACTATGTATTGTTTGTTACAAGTTAAAATTAATATACAGATCTTTATTTAGCAAAAAAACAGTGTTAGAACCAACGTAAAAAAAGTAAAAAAAAAACAATAAATGTCATCAAGTACGTTTTAAAGCATTTGAAATTTGCAAAAATTCATAATAATTACAAGTGATAAGTTGTAAGCAATAAGTATTGTTTTACATGCAAAAAGTAGTTTCGGAATTGAAATGAAGTTTACAAATGCTACTGTAAAATCCTACAGGCAGTGGCGTAAAAAGATGACAGGCTAGGTGAGCTCAAGCCCCCCTTGTAAAAAAAACTGCGCCTGAATTTAAGGGGGGTATATTTTCGTGCAGAGGTTTTTTTGCTAAAAAAATCTAAAATAAATAATAATTAACATAAAAAAATGTAAAAGATTATAATTAAGATTTTTTACATTATAAATCAAGTTTTTAGGCCATATTTTTGAAAAAAACTGACTAGCCCTGGTCAAAAAAAATTCCTGGCTACGCCACTGCCTACAGGGGTATCCTCATAATCATATGTGTACTTCTTTGCTCTTAGAAGATAGGAATTATTACAAT
>JAQFYM010007251.1:0-10625 GCA_034694785.1 Agrenia bidenticulata
GGGAGAACAGAGTACTTTGTATTTTGAATTCACTGACACGTTAATAAAGTTCAATTCAATTCAATTCAATTCAATTCAATTCACTCGCCTTTCTTTTTCCTCTTTTTAAAACTGTATGAAATTATGTAAAATTAAATTTGACCGGGTAAATCAATAAACATATTTGCATTTAAGATTTTCATCTAGTCTTAATTGATATAAAATATAAGAATAGTTTTGAGCTCACAAGGTGGAAGAAGTTTATTATTATCAATAATATTAATGCCAAGCTGCTGTATAAAAAGAAAATAATCAATATGAACCCAACCGGAGCCGAAACAACTTCAACCCATTTTATATTTGTTCAGTTTCCTTCAAAAAAGTTCCTTCGATTTTAACTCATGAATTTAATATTCTAACTCGATAAACGAATATCACCTCTTCAAACATAATTGTCACAATCCTAATGGACATTTTTTTATTTATACAAACGCTAGGGGCTCTTAAAACATTTCAACCTTAACTTTCGAGATATATTTAATCAAAAACTGTCCACACAATTTCTTACCTTTTGAAAACAACTCAGAAACACCATCAGAGACCCAACCTCTCTAACGCTGTAACAATTGATAAATCTTCCCCATACTTAAAAATGGAATTTTCTTTCAAAATTCTAATAATTTTCTCCATTCAAAAATCCACAAAAGTTTTTTCTTTGCCAACTCCAACACTGTTATCAATTAATTCATTAATCTCACCCTTCCCAAACTGCCTCATAGTTTTAAAAAAATTTGACGCTTCTAATCCCCTAGAGATAGGACCAATCCATACTCCCATCATCCTTGCAGATTACAAGGTCAACAAAAACGGCATCTGGGATGCAAAGAAATGGTCAAGCCCCTTTGAGTATCGGTATACGACTGACATTGTTCCCAAAGCGAATCTCAAAATGAATTGCGGAGTGGAAATATTCATTGACCCCGACCCGACCTCAGGAACTCCTTATGGGGTCAGTAACTTAGACCAATTTCTTCATCCCCTTTTTGTCTTGGAAAGTTCAGAATGGAAACTCGAGGCTGAAGAATGTCGATATAAATCATATGAGACTCAGTACCGCATCTTCATCACAAGTCAATCCCAATCAAATTGGATTCAATTTACCCACTCTTTGATATACACACATTCCAGGCATCGAGGGACACCCATGCAAATCTTAGTGTTCCGAACAATGAAAAAAAATCACCTCCAAGAAATAACTCTTGTTTGTGACCACTGTACCACAGACCCTTATACCTACGACCCCTTTGCATCCCAAGAACTGGAGCTTTTGTCTATGGGAAAAATCCAGGAGTGGTTCGGATTCTTTAAAACTCAATCAATCTTTGGGTCCGGTTGGGTTGTCTCCCATACCGAGTTGACCATAGATCAGATATCTGACTTCAATGAAAAGTTCGAAATTTTTCGCGGAGGGAGAGAAAAATTAGGCTTGAGGAAATTTTACAAATGGATGCATTTGGATTTGATCTGGTTTAAAATCGCGTTACCTAACGCGACGATAAAACCTAAGTCGATATTCTTCGAGTCTTCAGTTCTTCTTAAAAATCAGCCATACGTCCAAATGGACACATGGGGCCATATGTTCATGAACCTAAATAACGTGGCCCTGGACTTTATAACTTGTCACGGAGGTCAGAGAGGGTTGATATCATTCAAGGGCTTTATATCCGCCTTCGAGCCAAAATCATGGATCGCCATAATCACTGCAGCCTTCTTGGTCTCACTTTGCTTATCTTTAGGATTTATAATAAATCAGAATCCTAGTAGACTGTTCGATACGCCCCTGATGGGCTACGCCACTTTGATGGAACAGGGCACGGATTTGGCAAGAAACGTGTCGAAAGAAAATTTTGCGTTTTGGATAACAGGCTTTTGGATTCTGGGTGCGATCGTCCTAACCAATTCTTATCGAGGGTCCAACATCACAGCCCTAACTGCCCCTCGACCAGTCCAGTCATATTCGACATTTAGGGAACTCATCGACAAAAATTTTACTGTCTACTGGCGACCATATGATGAAAGTGCAAGGGTCAACTACTCAAAAGTCCACCGCTCTAGGGAATTCAGAGGCTATGGTTCCATTGCCTTGCTCCTCATAACGTTTCTTACAATGTCAAGGAGATTATCAGCACCACAAACCATGTCTGACTATATCAAGTTGACCACGTCGACCACTTACTTGTACTACAACAACATCACTTACATCTCGGACGTCCCTAAGAACTACAAGGACATTGTGGAAGGCAACACCACATTTGCCGATGTCATCTCGAACTGCACCCAAACCGCTTTTGCATCTTGGTCTGATGAGATTGAGGAGAATTACTACAAACTCAAGACCCTTAGGCCAGATCGACACGTTTCTTGGAGTAATGAGCGGCTCTTGGAATCCCGAACGGGTTGGATCGTTCAAAACTGGGGTGACCCTTTGGTACTCTGGAGGTTGGGGAGGATTATGGAATCCGGGATTGGAAGGGAATGGTACGAGATTATGAAGGTGAATAAGCTGAGACCTTTCTGGAAGGAGATTGCCACAAGGTTGGTCAAGTGGGAAGCTCTGAAGTTGTCACAGAATCTGGTGGTCATCTTTTACGTCTTTGGGATTGGGGTCGGGTGTTCATGTATTTCATTTTTTGCTGAGTTTTTAATGATGAAATTTTGTCAAATGTATTTGATTTTGAACACAGTTAAAATATTTTACAAGTATAGGCGGACATGGACAGTCCAGCTTTAAGATTCTGTGTAAAGTATGTTAAGCTTGGTTGAATTTTAATCTTGGTATATTTAATAATTTAAAGAAAATTAAAATTATTTTTCCGTTCCTACATAATTAAGAGGACATATAGCGTAATCACTTCGTAATAATTGTAAATGTTCCCAGTTTTAAATAAACTCCGCATCTTCTAAATAAATTCCCTTTGCACCCCAGAAAAATCGCCATGTCCAACTGAATAGGAAAATGCCTCCGTCAAATTTCACGCGAATTAGAGGTCAATAGACCTTAAACTCGCTTATTTGCATCTCAATCTTTATACATTAATTGGATTTCGATCTGCGACTCCGTTAAGCCCTCACGTCACCTTGCCCTCCTCAATAAATCTCCATTTATCTCTTTCCTTCCGCAGATACACAAAAGAGATCGATCCGGTTAAACAGTTCATCCAAAGTGGAGATGGATCTCGGTGTTCACAGAATAGCCATGCTAGGAGCATGGCCATTCTGTGCCCCGTGTTGGCTTAGAACTTTCCTTCCTCCTTTGGTTTATACTCCCAATCCATCCTCAATACAGAGAGAGTCCCATATTATAGCTTATAGTATGTATTGTCCTGAAGAAAATCTACAACAAATTCTGATAATATCCCTCCAGTTTTTAAACCCCTCTTAACACCATGCTCAAAGAAACCTCGCACGGTCGATTCCCATGGGTCATCCTGTAATCTGATTCGTCTAATATTGAAGAAAGTTTCGTGTACTGTCAAAACGAATATTTATACAAAATTACATGGCTGGAAATTCAATTTCTGGTGAACTCCCTACGGTCAGCCCCCACTGGTCACCCATTTATCATAATCGACCCGAACTCCAAATTCACCTTAACTTTTATCCAAACATCAATTCTGTGAAGTTTGAAGATTCTGTGACTATTTTATAAAACCCCCTATGATTGACCCTTACGGGTACGGGTATTCTCTTTCATTGGAATTTAAAAAATATGTCGTAGCCCTTTTTGTCGTGGAATCAGGTGTATGCATACAAAATTTTAGAACTTTAGGTGCATGTTTGGAAAACCCCCTATGATTGACCCACACGGGTAATTTATTGGGTTTATGAATTCCATATTTGACTAATGCACAATATATTATCCAAACTACCAGTTTTCAAAGTTTCGTTGCTTTAAACCCATGTTATCACAAACCCACTACGGTCATTTGACCCCCACGGGTCAATTTTTTGACCGACATAGCCCATCTTGGAACTTAAATCCTACTTTAGCCTAACAAACCAGTGTGCAAAATTTGGTGACTCTAGATTAACTCTTTCGTGAGTTATCAGTAAGACGGACGGACGGACAGACAGACAACGGTGATCCTATAAGCCCTAACGAACGGGCTAAAAATAGATTTGTAAATCAGTGTGAAATGGTAAGGTAGAATAATCAGATGTAACACAGCAGCTAATCATGAGTTGAACAATCATCACAACGGAACAATAAATATCCGTTCCTCCCAATGGGTCACTCCACCTAATAAAGTTTAGCTCAGAGGCAGTTCACCGCAGTGAAACGCCATCAGTAGAACAGCAAAAAAATATTTCCTTTATTACCCAAAGACCTAAGTCCACCACTTACACCACTTACACAGTTAACATTTAAATTAAATTCAAAAATCACCAAAATTATTTTTTGAGAACCGCAACAACTTAAGAGTAAACAGGTGCGAGGATTAGGAATAATTCGAATTTGATCTATTTATTATTTGGCTTTGTTTGTGAAGACTTTTAACAACAAAAACTATGGTGGGAAGTCTAGGACATCCATAAATTACGGTAGGATTGCTTGTATACTAAAAAATTAAAAAATGAAGGACATATTTATGGATGCTTCTTGATAAATCCTGCGCTATACGTGAATTGTTTTACATATTAGACTCACAATATGGGTGAACTGGGACTTCTATTGTATTTAGTATATAATTCTATGGTTCCTCCATAAATGTCCTTTATAGTATAAATTAGCTCTAATTGACCCTTCAATAAGCTTGTCAAGGCTCCTACTGATAAAGCCATGCACTCAATTTGGCTTTAAGCATACAGCGAAGTTTCGAAGAGAAAGGGCACCTTGAGAACCTAACACAACCATGTGAAGCTATACAAATATATAGTAAAAACTTCTGAACTCCATAAAGTGATCATCCGGCTAACCTTGCCGTCAATGACTTATCCCAGGAAAAAGTTTTGCCATCGTTTCTGATGAAGTATTTTATCCACCTACCCAAAAATGTTTTTGCTCCGGACGGAACAGAGTCGTAGTAGCATGGAAACTGGAGAAAGCGTCAACTCAGGCACAGAAATACCAAAAATCGCCTTTCCTTATTAAAAGTTTTCAATAGCTATGGAGAGGATCATGGTCGGATCTCAAACTTAAGCATTTCGGGTAGCCTTGATTATACAAGGTCCTTCATTCGTCATGATAAACAAACGCGAATTTGTTCTTTCAATGCATACTGTGCATACAAGGGAACCCTTATTTCTCCAATTACTTTTTGCAGACGATAACCCAATGTTCAACGGATCAAGTGATATCAGGTGACGGAAAACTTTTTTTGTGTTCAATGGCTTTCCACTGTTATTTCCAATCTGTTTTCAACTTCCCCGTTTTCCGTGTATAGCTTCCAAAACAGTCAAGCTCACTTTATTAGTTCATTCTGTTCCCTTTACTTTGTTTAAAAGTTTAAACCGTATCTCCTCGCTCTCAACTCAAACTTTGAATTTCATTTCATTTTCCAACCAATGTTTCGAATTGAACCTGCCGGTATCTACATAGGATGGGGAAAATAATAAATGCAAAATAAAAGAGGGAATAAGACAACCTCTAGGCACGGTTTTGCCTCCGTGTCAGAGAGAACAGCCAAGAGTCTATATATGGTCCCTATAATTTCCTTTAGCTAACATTGAAATCCATTTTATATGATGAATTGGAGCTTGGAGCGCACGACAAATATGTCTGCGAAAATGTTCAGACAAATATGTCCCGTGACATTTTTCTCTCTATGCGATTTTTTTTTGAAAATATATGCGAAAAAATATTGGACTGCAGAGAAGAGCGGTGACTAATGAATATTAGTACATTAGTTGGGGGTTGTGAAAAGACTTGTGCCCTTGTGAAAACATTCGGAGGTCATATGACACCGCTGAAGCTTAGGTTATAAAATTTGAAAATATTAGGCGGTTTCGAAAATTTCGGGACCACTACAGAAGTTAAGGGACACGGAGTAATATCGAGGTCCTAATGACTCTGAAAAAATTCAAATGTCATATGGCACCACCCAAAGATGAGATTATGAATTTTTTCACAACCCCCTAGTAATATACTAATATTCATCAGTCTTTCTCAGTATTTCTCCAATAAAATTCGTGTATAAACATAATTTAAAACACGACATGGATGACATAGTGATTTAAAACAAAGTTGCACAGTCATTATTTTGGGGGCTTACAATTTTCCGGAATTAATAAAATAATCGGAATTCATGCAGTGTACAGCAGTTGGAGAAAGCTGAGGTTTATCCTTTGAGGTTAACTAGCATGACTGCCTGCATGAGATTAGTGGTTCATAGAACCGTAGAAAATAGAGGTGAAAGTTTAATAGAGAATCGACCTGCTGTCTCCATGTAACCCCATTGAACGTAATGATACATGCATCTCGTGTCTATATGGCAGTAGGATATTTGAAAGAAGCCCCTACGGGATGGACAAAAAAACACGGAGCAAAGACAGCATTTCCCTCACACACATTCTAATGTGGACCTATCTCTTCGGGTAAAGAACAAAGTTACAAAGAACTAGTGCTATTTGAAATTCCTATCCTCGTAACTTTCGTCTCCAATATCTCCATTATAGCTTTTGTCTTCTTTCATAAAGGGGATATCTAACGAACTTATCTGAATGTCCGGAGTTCTTTCCTACCCATTCTGATATTGAATATATAAGCAATCTTGTGCGAATATGGAAGTTGGTTATATGAAGACGATGGAAAGTATCCATTTGTGCCATGATCCAGTTCAGTCCTCCCTGGTTTGGTAGTTGGAATGGAGTGAAAGTAGAGTGGAGCCATTGGAGTGGGCGCTGCCGCTACTCTCACAGAGTTTTCTCTCGTATGACGCCAAGGGTTAAAACAATTTATGTCTTGATGGGTTTGCTTTGATTGAAGGCATGACAAAGTAGACATTTTTAGCTAGAACTCCATCAATCTCAAAAAATATATTCCCTGCTACTTCCATTATTTATGTTGGGCAGAACTAAGGTAGAAAATTAAGTTCTTTGAAAGTGAAACTCATGTCAGGGAAAGAAGGGGAGGGTTAGGTTTGGGAAGTGACTTACGAATAAGTTAAGCATAGGTATGGAAGACTATACCCATTTTATCGCCAACTAAATGTATCTTCCTCGACTCTGATAAAACTTTGTCATAAATGTAAGAAGATTTCCCTGTTGTTTGCAAAAATAAGAGCCTTTTCATTGAATATTAGCTAGACATGTATAAATTAGAAGTTATGTTTTTGAGATGTTCTGAAACTTTCAACCAGTTTATGCATTGAAATTCACTGTAGATTTTTTTGCTGAATGCTTACTCGTTATTAAAATGTGGGTTGCCAACACACTAATCAGGACAACCTGGCCCTTATTATTAGGATAATTAGTTTCTCATTCTCAAAGTCAGAATTTCAGTACAGTAAAGTTCTAAAGCCATGTGTGGAGAATATACTGGACAAACTGTGGTCAGAAACGGAAGAAGACTAGTTCTGTAATTTAATATGAATTTCAGTAATTAAAAACCATGCCAGGATTACAAAAGTAAAACTCACAGGTGCAACTTCATATAGCCCGATCCAGGTTGATAAATTCGAAAGAATTACTTTGTATTTGCTATAAAGGAACCATGAACTACCAGTATGCAAAATTTTAGGTCTCTAGCTCATGTTTTGTTATGTTACCTATGCAACCATAACCGGTGGGGGTCTTTTGATCACCACAGGTCACCTACTCGACCGATGTTACCTATCTTCGAACTCATTCATTATATTGACCCCATATACATGTGTACCAAATTTT
Source organism: Agrenia bidenticulata (assembly GCA_034694785.1). Taxonomy (NCBI): domain Eukaryota; kingdom Metazoa; phylum Arthropoda; class Collembola; order Entomobryomorpha; family Isotomidae; genus Agrenia; species Agrenia bidenticulata. Next base: position 7,864 of record JAQFYM010007251.1, read on the forward strand.
AAGTCGATCCGACACGTTTAAAGAGAGTTATCGTGATGACGGACAGACAGACAGACAGACAGACAGACAACACGGTGATCACATAAGCCCTGGCTCGGGCTAAAAACCTATTCCAAGAAGCTAAGAAAGGTACGTTCGCTTGCACTAAATTTTGTGATTCCAGACAAAACTTCCCTGCAGTTAGTAAACCCAAATACCCTTTGAAGTGGCAAGGGAGATTATCTTTCCCTAATAAACATTGTTGTCATGGTTTGGGAAATGATCTTCCCGTTAAAATTCGAAGCCTTCTAATGGCTTGGAGCCTCCCTGGAAATTTTAATTAGTTTGTGAAGTCTCTTTTTTCTCGACTTCTTGTTGAGTCGGGATGCTTTTTCTAAAAAGGATACGTATTTTGTCCTTCGTCTCTATCAGAGAAGGCAAATCGTCTCATTTGCTTTCAATAAGCAAATAATTTTGTTGTTTGACAAAGCTCCTATAAAAAGGAGCAAAATATGTAGTTTATAATATATTTTGCTGTCAGATATCTGCATACCATATTTTAGACCGGTAGGTGCCAAGATTACTTGACAACGATGTTTATCGCTGCGCTCTTGAGTCAGGAGCGCAACAGCGCGGTACCAACGTTGTCAAAGAATCTTGGGTAGGTTCATGTTAGAAAACCTCCCATGATTGATCCCCACAGGTCATTCATTTGTTTTATGAAATCCATATTTGGCTATTATTACATATAAATCCGCATCTTATAAGATACCATTGACCCCTACGAGTCAGTCGTGGAACCGATATGAGCTTTCTAGGAACTACATTCCTGATTTGGGCCAAAGTGTACAAAATTATTAGCTATTTGAATTCCAATTTGCAAATTATGGATTTCAATAGAGAGCATTTATGAAGAATTTCCTGACTCTAGGTCAATCAAAACCCATAATCGGTTTTGTCTCATATTATAGCTTATCGAATATACTGTCTTGAACGGCATCTACACTAAATTTAGTGACTCTATATGAATGCTCTAACAAACTCTCCAGGGTCCACCCACACGGGCCATCCCATAATCTGATTTGTCCCACATTAAAGAGCGTCTCGTTTATTGTCCAATAGAATTTTAGTCAATTAAGGCTGGTAAAACCCGTACAGCCAGCCCCCGCTGACACTTTGATCAGAATCAACCCGTACTCCAAATTCTCTTTTAATTTCATACAAAGATCAAGTCTGGTAATTTTAGGGATTTTGTGACAAATTTTTACAGAAAAACCACTAAGGTCGACCGTCGACCCCAACGGATAAACACTTCGACAGATTCGAACGATCTTCGAGTTTATAACTTTTCATCCTAAAATTGGCGATAGACGAGGTTGGTCATATAAGCCCTAACTAACACGGTAAAACAGGTTTAAATTAGCATGCGTGATATCAAATTCCAACTAGCAAGTCAATGGAGACATGAATAAAATAAATGCTATGGATCGTATGGACAAGATTCGATTGCATGCCTAAGTAAATCCGAAAATCTTTGCAATCACTGCGGAAAGTAGCAGAAAGGTGCTGTATCTCAAGTCGTCGAATCGAAAAGCTTCTACTGTGAATACCATCGTTATTCAGCATCTAACAACCCACTCCAATCGAACATAGTGCCTATCAAGCATCGTACTTTCATTGTGCAAACATAATTTTCGAGATTATAACAAGCTACATTCAAGCAGTCTATAGCCTTGACTTGAAGTGGAGGAGCGCAGTAGATGAACCGGATAGTAACTGTATTCAATTAAGCCCACGGATACGAACTGATATTTACCCATAGCCTATGTGGTTCAACCCGTTTATTCGCGTTTCAGTCGACGTTCTTCTATAGTTATTTCAAGTAGAAATGATTGTTTCCCCGTATTAGATTCCGAGTAAAAGTACTTAGGAAAACAACACTGTTTAATTATGCTTGAATCGAAATCTGTACTTGAGGAGTGTTCATTCTTTTTTGGTTGGAGTTTTGTTTGCATGAATTTTACGGCTCCGAGTCTCAGCCCACAATACAATCTTACAAGTAATGTATTTGAAAAAGCTTTAGTTTGTATGCATTGAAGAGGAACCCAAGTGGGCTCGACTGAATTAAAAGATTATTTCTACGAGAAAGAAAAAATTAAAATCAGATAGACCTGTATAGGCTTCACGGTAATTGTTTGAAGAGTTGTTTGGAGTCCTTTATCATGTTGAAACAAGAAGACAATTTAGCGACTTGATTTGTTTTCGTTTTTCAAGGAATTTCATTAAGACAATAGCGTGGGGACAACACTTGAGGAAGACAATTCGTTTAGCAAATTGAAAATCAATACCTTGTTTGCTAGTGTAAGACGCCCAAGAAGATAAAGGAACGATATCCTTACAAATACAAACTATTTAGGAGTGTTAATCATTGACACCCTTGCTAGTGTTACCATTGACACTCTATTTCGTACCACCTTCGTCCAATTAACAAGTATCTTCCCTGCGTTCACAATACTAAGGTAATAACGTATGAGGGAAAAGGAAGTGAGTTATAAGCTTGGATTTCCTTTTTAGCCCGTTCGTTAGGGCTTATAGGATCATCGTTGTCTGTCCGTCTGTCTGTCTGTCCGTCCGTCCGTGTATCGCATAACTGACGAAATAGTTAATCTAGAGTCACCAAATTTTGCACACTGGTTTATTGGACTAAAGTAGGATTTAAGTTCGAAGATGGGCTATATCGGTCAAAATATTGACCCGTGGGGGTCAAATGACCGTAGTGGGTT
>JAQFYM010007252.1:0-10624 GCA_034694785.1 Agrenia bidenticulata
TTTTATAAATTTTTACCCATTACTCAGAGTACCCATGAGTTGAGTTGAGTTTTCCAATTTTTAGTTTGAGTTGAGTTTTTTGAAAATACCCAACTCTACCCAGAGTGCCCAGCCTTACTTATCCCGTAATACCGTGTGCGCTTTTTAGATTACGGAAAAAAGTTTTCCAACAACATTTGATCCCTATTTTACTTATGCTTAGGCCTTGTATAATTAACTGGTAAATTAAAAACAAGTTAATCACAAATTCAATTAATAACTTGGAAAAACTAATTTATAAAATTAAAACATGAGGACCCTTAAATGACACAAAAACCCCTTATTGAATATAAATCAATACAAAATTTGCTAGATTCGATTCGGAAATCGAAATAGATGGGCAGGATCTCAATTGCAAAATATGTGCTAAAAAATTTGATTTTACACCTTCAATAGGGTTATCCAACAAAAGAAGGCACATTGCTTCTGATGCTCATCAAAAAAGGAATACAATTGATTTAAAACCCGAAGGAATTATAAGACGTGTGTCTTTTACTAATCAGGAGAAACATAATTTTAGATTAATTGAATAAATGACACAAATGAATTACAGTCATTCTATAATAGACAACCCTTTTTTGGATAACTTTTTAAAGAAGCATTAGGATTCCCCTTATATAGCTCCTCATATTATCGACAAAAGACTGTTCCAAATTTATATCTTAGCAAATATGAACAGCTTAAATTAAAGTTTGTTAATAAAAAATTTCTAAATATATGTGATTCAACATCATATGCACGCAGTAAATCAATGGTAAGCATCTTAATTGCAGCTTGGGAACAATTTACACCGCCAAAATTTTATATAATTAATTGTGTAGAATTAACGAATAATACAGCTAATAGTTATTTTTTTTGTTATAATTAATACTTTATTTGAATTTTTGGTTAGTAATTTTGATATTAGTAATTTCATATTTTTATGTCGGACCAAGCACCAAATATGCTAAAAACAAAAAATGCTGTTAAACAAAATTAAAAAAATATAAAACACATTACTTGCATAGTTCATTTACTTCATAATGTATCCGAAAAAATACGCAACAAGTTAAAAATGTCGATGAAATGGTTGTATATTTACAGCATTTTTTAAGATAAAATAAGAAAAATACGGAAACCTGGCATAATACGACAAATCTAGCACTTCTCAATTTTAATAAGATGGGAACCTGGGTGGATTTTGTTAGTTTAATTATTTGAAAATTTTCAGGCCATAATTGAATTTGCAAAGGCCCTAGATGAAATAAATCAAACTACAATGTATGATCTTTTTAATGCAGATGCTTTTCATTGCCAGCTTAGATATGATAATTGTTTTAAAAAATTGCCAGTAATGATTAAAAAAATACAATGTGATGGACTGTCAGTCGAAGAGCAAATATGTATTCTTAACACTACTGAAGATATATTAGAACCCTATGATGATTTTTTTCGTTTTTTTTCATAATTCTATGCTTAAGATTCCTGGGCTATTCTTTTTTACACAATTTTATGTTTTAAGATGTAGTGGAAGAGATAAATATTAAAGTTATGTGCCTCTTTCAAGTGTCATAGTTACGAGAAGCTTTTTAACATATCGATTCATTCTTACAGATAATAGGCACTCGCTGACAAAAAATAACTTGAAAATGTTAATATTCTTATATTTCAATAAAGATATTTAATTAATTACTATTATCCTATTTTATTTGTTGATTTTATTATCTTTTTGTTGATTTGTTTATCAACTTTAAATAAGCCCTGTCCTTCATACATCAAAATTGCAATCAAGTCTTTTCCGGTACTTTTTAACTTGTTTTTTTATATATTATTGGCCCATAAATTATATTTCCAGTTACTTTCAAGGGTAAAGTAACTGGTTCAAGTTTTTTATACCCCTAAAAGCATGTTACTTTTACAAGGCCTACTTATGCTTCTAGCCGTGGATGATATATCTCCAGTGATTTTTTTGCACTTCCCCGCCAAGAAGTGTAATTGGAAGCATCTCAGTGATTATTTTATCGCAAACACTTATGATTCAATTAGTATTTGTGATGTGGCCTTTTGCTTAGCATCTTTACGTCTAAAGCCAATGAGTTTTTAATTTAAAAACAGCAGACAAATTTCATTACACATTTTTTTCCGGTTTTTTTTTGGTGCTTTTTGTCTTGGTGCTAGAAAATGTATTGTTAAAAACACTTTTTTATTCTTACATCGCTTAAATCTTTAACTGTAGTTCAAACCCCCTTCTAGATGTTATATACCGGTACCCTTTGTAAACCGCCACATTTCTCTCAACAAGGTTCATCAATCATGCAGGCATTACCACAAATCCTTCCAACATGTTTTTTATTCTTACAGATGCATGAATTTTCTTCATAAAATTCTTCAGGTGGCATTTACCGATATAAAAATACACAAAGGTATGTAGAAATGCTTTTTTGTTAATGCCCTGAGCTTGAAGAGGTGTACCCTTTTAGTTTGCCCTTAAAGTAATTCCTAACTATATATCGGAATAGGATCGTTAAAGAAAATCTTTTGTAATAAAAAAATTAGGAAAAAATGGATTTGGTAAATGTTTTATAAAAATAATTAGACATAACTTACTGCATTTTTAAATATCTATATTTTTGATATCACAGAAAAAAACAAAAGACAGCAAGCAAAACACAATGCCCAGTTTTGCGCATAATTGACTAGAGACGTGTTTTACATATGCATGTATAAATCTGACAAGTTTGTCTGCTTTAATTTTTTACCAACCAAACGTTGTAGTTAAAATTATAAAAAATTGGTAGAAGACAGTCCTATCTAACCGGTAACTCTAGAAAACGGCAGTTACATTTTCGGTTGTAATTAAGGGCTAAAAATATGCATAAAAAGCAAGTTATAGACAAAAACAATGTATGAATTTTTATATCGATGCAAATATAATGTTTATGAAATATACAGCTAAAAATTCTTTAATAAAATAAACTTATCAAAAAACCAAATAATTACTTATAACCTACTGACTACGTCAATAAATCTTTAAATAAAATCTAGTGTTACAAATGCAAAATTAAAATATAGGTGTATTATAAAGTTTTTACGAAATGCCTTACTGTCTTCTATGAACATTAAAATATAACTGTTATTCAGTTGTACTCTACAAGTTGAAGCAACTTTTTTTGTGCCTCAAATAACAGGCATTAAACTAAATTTTTTTAGAAAACTTTATAGATTTACGCATTTATTTTTTAATACCCCCATTTCAATACTGCGCAGAACTGACTTTTCAGTTTTGCGCTGTACGGTTTTAAATACACAATTAAGACTATTGTTACTGCATTTATAAATATATTTTTTTAACATCACGGAATGTCGGGGTCGGAACCCAATCATAGTAGATTCCGCCCCATATCTAGATTATATACTATTTGCCTTGATAAAGGTCCATTTACAAATCTAGATAGCGCAAACGTTGTATCCCGCCAAGTTCTATCGTTTGCGCGTAAATTTGATCTAGGAGATAGAATGGCGTGCGATAAAGGAGGTAATAGAAAAATAAAGGATGTGACAGTCGAGATATGTCACATAAGAGATAGAAGATTACGATAATAGCAGATAAAACATACAATCAAGTTATTGATTGTTACGACGCGTGTTAGATAAACAAGTATTTATACACAAATAAATAAATAAATAATCATCTTTTAAATGGCGAAAGTTCTTAAATCGAAATCTCCTAAGCCCTCTTCCAAAACAGAAAATATGTAAACGTACTTTCTATTTTTTTAAAGTATATATAAAATTTTAATTGCAATAGTCGTAACTAGTGTAAAGCCATCTTTATACAAGAGGCTAACTATAAAAGCATCTTTAACAAAATTAATTTTTTTTTTGTAAATTTTTGGCTACAAATGCATATGCGATATTTTAACGATAAGTTGACTAGTAAAATATTCGTAATTTTGCAATAAATGGTTTGAAGCCTCCTTATGTGCAAGATTATAGAATCAACAAAACAAAATAATTTTTTACCACAATAAAACTCATTTCAACAGTGTTTCTTGCATCTAATCACTTACCTATAAATGATTTTTTTATATTTTTTAAATTATATTTTTTAAATTATCAGAACTCTGTAACCAAAATACCCACGCTGCTTAAATATCTTCTTTTGATAGATAATAACGTATGTGTCGTATACAATTTTGTTGTACAAGGGATTTTATAAAAAAAACTTAGGCTATGAAAAAAAAACGTGGTTTTTTGATTTTTGGGGCTTAGTTTTTATATCGTCTTTTTAAATGAATAAAACAAGGAGACGGCGCTATAGAGCACTAGTTCTGGCTTTATAAACGCTTGTAAATACTTTTTACCGTAATTTATGTTATATTTTTATCCATCTTTTTATTCTACTTAGCGCAAAAAAAATTATAACAAAACTGGGTTTGCTTTTTTCTAGACCAATTATTATTTTTGCATTCAAAGTAACTGATCAGTTACCTACAGTCCAGTAGACAAACAGTAATAAATTTTTGGTATAATCGAAGTAACCGTTAGATGCAGGTTGCGAAATATTTATTAAATACAAACAAAAAAACAGTATCTAAAAACTTCATATGGGTTAGTTTTGTTTGTTATATCTTGTAAAATTGCACATTTATGACATTAAAAATATACAGTAATAAATGCATAAATGGTATCTGCGCAATTGTAACAACACCTATTTAACAATATTTCAGTAGTAAACGTAGTTTTTGCCTACATGCCGTTATGCAAAAGCAAAATATTTTAAATCGTGTTTTTTTTTTGTTTATGAAGCGAGTAAACGACATTAAATTGGTAAATTTGTATCAAAACAAACCCTTTTTACGTAAATCCATATAGATTAAAGACTTTAAAATTCGCTTAAGGCATAATCGAGTCAAATTATTTTTATTTGACCTGATATGTCATGTTAAATACCAAAAAAGCACTTTGCGCAATCAAATTGTGCAGAAATATATCAATTAGGATTTATTACACTCTCTTTTCAAAAGTAAAAAAAAATATATTGTTATAAATCACTCGATAGATGTGCTTGACATAAAAAATATAAAGAAAGTATAGTTATATAACTAGTATTTTTTTCTTGCTTAAATGGCTATCAAGTAAAAAAATTGATCATAAGATCTGACAAACCGTCTCGCTACGCATAAATTTCTCGTATAAGATTCTTGCTCATTTTCAGTTCACAACACAGAATCAGAATGCATATTGGAAAATAATTGTATAATAATTTTTTATCACATAAAAAACACAGGCTAAAAAACGTTTTTGAATTTTGCAATAGAACTGACAAACTAGTAACATGCTAAGGAATAGTAAAAAATACGTTTATGCCATTTTTGTGCAATAAAACTAGTATCATAATGCCTTTTTACAAGAACTGGATATATGGGCCGATAAAAAAAACGCTATATATAATTCGATAAAAAACCAAAACTATGTCATGACTTTTTTATTATCTAAAAAGAGTGTATGAATCTACAAAGGCTATTTTAAAACATAAAAAAATCAAAACCAAAACATCGTAAAAAAAAGATGTCATAACTAATAAAGCAAAAAAGTATTTTTTTATTTTTCATTTACGTTATTTTGATAATAAGTAACCGCGCAGAGTTTACTGTACTGCCAGAGGCGATCTTAAAGAGGGGCGCATCGAACGATCGCATAGGTGAAAATGATAATAAATGATAAAAGATAAAAGACTTACAAAAGACTAATTATCAGCAGATAAATTATTATTTTATGTGTAACGCAAAAAGATTTTATGTACTTTTATTGTATCTATCAGACCTAAACATATTCGACATATTAAAATAATTCATCTATTAAAAAAAAAGTCGGTTTTATAAGAATAACAAACTTAGCTGATCTTCAAAGCCTTTTCAGAGAAACGCAAAGACAAATAAGAGTTCGTAAAAATTTTAAAATAGTAAAAATAACAAACAAAATTGTTTGCTTTTATAAAAAAAACTGCATGGTGTGCTAATTGTGGTTGTCTTTGATTGTTTATTAATTTCAATATTTTTAAGAAAATACTTTTTCCTGCAAAAGATGCAGGTTGTTAATGGTTTAAAAAAATTCGTTAAGAGCATCTATAGAATAGAGTTTTTTATCATTTCTTTTGTATATTAATTGCGTTTTTTTATGCAATTAACTCATATACGCAACTTAAAAATAGATTAATGGTTTATCGTATATTTGAGTGTGGTTTTTGTACACTTAAACACTATAATAGAGTACCAGGTCCTTTCTATAACTTTAACAGAAGCCAGCAATACAACGAACCTTTTTTGTTCGTATAGTAAAATAAAAAACTGTACATTTTTGTGTTTCGAAAAATGATTTATACGTCCAGATATGTTTTGGCCACGGAAAAAATGCCTGGTTAAAGTTTATTAGACCAAAACATAATATATGGCAATTTTTTGTGCTATATGAACGGCATTTTGTTTTTTTACTATTTGCGCGAGGTGTGGATATATTACAAGAAAAGAACGCTGGCAATATATGTGTGTATAAGCTTGCCAAACTTGTTTTTGTAACGTCTGCCGCATTTGTTTTTTTACAGTTGGGTCTTAAAATTAGGTCAAGATCAAAGGCCTACTAGCATTCTCTTTCGCTATAATTCACTGCTTCCTGCAATTATATTATGTATTTAGACATTTTGCAAGATTAAGAGTTTCTATTTGTAACTTTTTTTTTTGTAAAAAAATAAACAAAACTGCGTAAATCACTGTATACAGCAGCACAGTTGTCATTATCAACATGCAAAAATCCGATAATTAAAGATATACAGTGTATGAGATTTGTTTTTTTATCATAATTATGCTTTTTATAAAAGCTTACGTTATTTTACAAATTCGACTACGTCCTTTTGATCGTGGCTAACTGAATATAAAAAACAAACAAACCTTTCATTCTACAAGTGCCCGCTTGTGATCAGTATGTTAAGTAAGATTTTTGCAGTGCATAAATCCATTCTCAAATACTTGTATTTATTTTGACGAGTTGCAACATATATTTAACATTTGTACATATAATCAACAAAAAAAATATTTAAAAACCATATTCAGTATTTTGAGTTACAAAAAAAACTCGAAAACATTACACCCTATAAAAAAACTACACGCATAGCAAATATAGAAACTCATCGTACTGCCAGCGCAAAGAAATGTAAAAAACAGGGCACGCACTTACATTTCAAAATCATATTAATAGATTTTCCCTACATCGTTTTTATAAAAATACTTTGGGACAGCAGAACTAGAGTTTAATGCTTTTTTACTTTCAATGTTTTTGCCTTTAGGTAAAACGCATCTAAAACATAACGCCGCAAAGATATTATATATAGCCTAGTAATTTCGATTGTTGAAAAAATTGCTATTTACTTAAGATAATGCACAGAATTTATAACAGTAAAAAATATAAATAAATTGAAAAACTATATTCTACTAAATTTACGTATATAAAGACGTTTAAGCACACAGACAAAACGTTTCAATTTTCTAAATCAGGATTATGTATTCCATAGTGGTGATAATCACCTTAATACATATCATATACAAAAATTAATAGTTGTGTATGTTTTTTTGTACATTAAAATATATTAATTAAATTATAAAAGATTTACATAGGTAATGTTTTTTGTTCTCGTTTACAATTTTTTTTTCTCATCTTCATAAAAAATAATTTCTTGTCGAGATTACTTGCAAAATAATAAATTTGTAAAAATCTTTAAATATAAATGCAAACTTGTTGATTTTCTCTTAAAACTAGTCATAGATGTTTGTAAACGGTCGCACGCCAATAATCTTTCTAATGTTGTAAAGCAACCCTTGCGACTATCTGAATAATAGTGACAATCGGTTGCAAACATAACAGGGTTCCCATAAAAACTCTGTCTTTACACTACAACCGCTTTGCAAAAATTCTGTAAAATAGAGAATGCCCAAATATGAATTTAATTGTGGCATCTTGTCATAAAATACATATAACAAAGTCATCCCCAAAATAAAACATAAAAGTTTTTATGCTTTTTTGTCCTATTACATTTTATGTAGAATTTGTGATTACATACAAATAAAAACAAAACATAAACTAATACCATTTTTATAATACTTTGCATCATGTATTTTGAGTCTGACAGTATGTTTGTATATATAATACGCATGTCTTAACAAAGAACCTAAACAAAGCACGACTTCAAGGGTTTGGTATTTGTTACGTCAGTAAAAAAATACATAAGTAATGTCATTGGAGCATGTTTTATGCACGGGAATCATTTCAACATAACAGAAAATGCTTAATAATATGACTTTGCTAAGTTAAAAACTAAAAAAAAAAAAAAATGGAAAAAAATGGAAAAATTCTGCATAAATGCTCGTAAATCTAAATGGTAACCATAATAGTAATTGAGTACGTATTTATTACTTTTTTGCAGCATTTGTTAATTCCAGTTTTTTTTAACTAAACCCGCAAATAAGCCTACTATACTTATGTTTGTGTTTTGCATATAAACTATGTCTTGGGCTAGGTTTCATTTCCCTACAAGCATTTAATAACATTATAGCATTATCTTTGCAGTATATTTACAAAAACAAAAATCTATTTCGACTACTTAATGCTGCTAACTAGCTCTATAAACATTTAAACTATCTAGCGGCATTCAACGCATTTTTTATAAAACTTTGATAGTAGTTTTATTTCAACAGCAGGTTTACTTACACAAAAAAGCACTTCTTGTAGAAAATACAATAAAAATCCGTAAAATTATAATTTTCAGTATGGTATGCTTATTAAGTAATACGCACTTATGTTTTCTTATATTTATACACTTACAACAAAAACTACACATCCCCTTTTAACATCGTAAACAGTAAATATTATGTTTATGGTCTGCATTTGACAATGCAGGAACGTTTGGTTCTTTATATATAGCCAAGAAGTATAAAATATTTTCTTACTAAAAAATAAAAAAAAACATACGCCCGGCGGCTGTAAAATTCTAAGATCGCCTCTTGGATACATATGACTAAAATCATTTAAATACATTTTTTTTTAAGATCATGTAACAATTTATTGGTTTTGTGTAAGAAAATATCTCTTTCCAATTGAATACACAACATCAAAAAATTTTCGGGTATGTGCGGGGATAGGCGGAGCCGACCGGTCAATAGCTATTTTTATATTACGTAACGGGCCAGGCCGGGCTAATGCAGTCCTCTAGTTTTGACTTGCAGTAGTAGAGTATTAAGAGGGTAGGTTGTTAAAGAACTTGAAATCCACACTTTAAAACAAAACGCTTGCGTTAATTAACTACATAGCATTTTTTTTATATACCTTTACATAAAACCGCCCTTAAATGCTTTTATTTTTACATCATAATAATTATAAAATTATAAAAGATTAAATTTGTCGATATATGTAATTATTGTAGTTTTTGACTCAACACTAGGGCTTACGCTGTTAGGTTGCAAAGATACGGGCATAAAATACAATCGAACACAATTAGTTTGTCTTTGACGCATGAAACGCTTTATCATATGCAGAAAATCCCGACTCGGGACATAGACACAATTTTTTAACAATAATAATCGTAGAATCAGTAAATCGCTGTTACAAGTAAAAACACCTGTATTCTAGATCGTAAATATTATACTACTGTACTTGTAGATTTCAGTAAATGTTTTTTTTTTTGAAATTTTGTTGTAATGAAAACTTTAAAAATATACATTTGCTGTTATTTTTAGTCTGCAAGTGTATTTGAAATGTTTTTGGTATAACTATTTTCCATTTTTTTTTGCAGCTTTTTTTTTAGAAAAACTCGTGTGTATTCAAAAAATATAATGTTTATGTAAAACGAATTCAAATGGCCGTTGAAAAAAATTTATATATCTTTTTACAATTACAATAAAAACGTGTAAAATCACGACCTGAAACAATTTTTTATGTCTAAGAGTTCGCAAAAATCTATTAGAAAAATATAAATTACAGATACATGTTTAATTTAATTTTGGCCAAGTCGTTTTACTTTATACACAAAAATCTCGAAGAGCGAGTATTTAGTAATGCAAGAACGTATTAACGTATAATAAAAGGTTGCATTATTTTAACCAACACGAACCTGGTAGAAATGACAGCAGAGGTATTTTTTATATATAAAAAAAGTTACAAAAAGATATCTTTAAATTAGATATTGATCATTTTTAGCTATCATCTGTTCCTTTTTTATTCTGGTATTCTAAAAATGAAAAGCAACTCACTATTCACAGCCAGCTTCTTGTATAAATTTTATACGATTTAGTCAAAAAAAAGATTATCATATATTTATTAGGTTGATAGTATGCTATTTACACAAAAAAAAATTCTATATATAACTACAGGTTAAAGCAAATTTATGCAAGTCTTTAGTAAAAAGATGTTTTAATAAAAATATCAATTCCTTAGATAAGTTCAATGCAGTGGCGTACCCAGGAATTATTACGCCTGGAGGAAGTCAGTGTTTTTTGAAAAAGTTGGGCTTAAAAACCTTGTTTTTCGATGTTTTAAAGTTTATAATTTTTTTTTGAAA
>JAQFYM010007253.1:0-10623 GCA_034694785.1 Agrenia bidenticulata
TTTTAGGTTATTTTTACAGTTGGTTCCAAGATGTAAATATTTTTATTATATTTTTATTATATTTACTTAAATCTAAAAAAAAACGCGTAAATTCTAGCGGCACTATTTTATATTGTTTTTGTGATATAAGCATTATCGGTCAAGAATTGATTTTACTGTTGCATTTATAAGGTTGAGAGCAAAATAAAAGATTTAAACATTACTTCTAACTACTAAAACTACTGAATTTATCTATTAAATATGCACCTGATTGACAGAAAAAATTTAAAAACTGCGGTTTAATATATAGAAAAAATATATTACCAAAAAGAGTTTACTTTATTACAAGAAAAAAAGATATTTATGTGTAAAAAACTATATTTGCAAAAATAAAAAAGATATTGATTTAAAAAAGAAAAATACCTTGCCGATTTACAGAAACAACATAGTGTAAGTTTTTTTTGTGGGTTGTCAAAAAATAATTAATGTTTTTATCGCTTAAAGAAAATAAAACATGTGCTTTTCTGTATCTTTTAAAGTTTTCCATTTGTAGAAACGGCTTAAAAATGGTTTGGTTTTTTCCCTAAATTAATTGAAAAGCGTAAAATATAAAAAGCCTGGTTAAGTTTTTTTTTACGAATTTTTACTACTCAGAAAATTACTAAATCAATGTAAATACAATTATTTGACTGACATAAAACATACATGAAATTTTTGTTGCGATTTAGTATTTTAATAAATCAAATTAGTAATTTTGTGTATGAATATACTATTTTTACGATTAGAATATACTTTAAGATATTTCTATACTACCTTAAAACCCGTAAAAAACAAATATTTTATAAAAAACAATACAGTTTAACTAGAAACGACAAAGCAACCATCTGTACAGTTTAAAATATATAAGGGACGTCGGTTAAAGTAATTTTTAAAGTTTAGTAAAATACTTTTTTTCTCTATACGTACTTAGAAAGAATATAAACTGCTTTAATTCTTCTGCGATTAGTTTTTGAATATTCAAACTTAGTAAAAACTATATACATGTTTACACCCAAAAACAACAAAAGTAAATATTATGTTTTATGCATGCGGAGGCAAGTAGAAGTACAAAAGCGCTACTAATGCATAATATGACAATATTCAACAAGTGCATCAGAGTCAAACTTTATGTAATATTCCTAGTGTTAACAGCATTTTAGCTAAAATATTCTATTTTGCACCCGGGTGTTTTATATCTATAGTTAAATAGTTTTCTTTATATATTTTTTATAAGCATCATTTTATTTTCTAATAATATATATAATTATTTTACCATTTTACAAATAAAAAAAAGTGTTTTACACATGCTGATATAGATTCAAATACAATTTTAAAACAATATAAGTTTACGGCGCGTTTATTTTACATACTTAAGCGATGATTCCTGTCGTTATTTATATCTGTTATTTTTTATCTAACTATAGCAAAGAACTCACTATAGTGAATACATTTTAATAGAATACGCAAGATCAAAATTATTATATTACAAATTAAAAATATTGGCTTACCATATTATTTTTTTACAATAGTGAATTAAGGTATATTAAAGCAATGAAACATAATTGTTTTTACTCGCGGGTAAAATGTTACACTATTGAACATCACAACAATAAAAATTTACTGCTTACAACATGTGTATTGTTCACTATAGTATTTTTTTCCTATTTTAAAACTCAAGACCCTATTTCAGGTCGCTATATGCGCTATAGTTATAAAATTGAACGCGGATATAGTATTAAAATACTTTTTTTGTATGTATTAACAATGGCAAAGATTTTTGCCTCGTCATATATTGTTTTAATTGTAAAAAAAAATCGTGTATATAGAAGGATATTTTGATATATAGATTTTAAGATACATTTAAATCACATTACAAAAAAGGCCCAACGAATTATATGCACCAAAGCCTTTTTTTGTTATTTAACTGCATGTTATATATGTTTTAAATGAGTAAATTTGCATTACAAAAATTATATTGTATTTTTTATTTGTTAAACTGTTATATATTTAATTTTTTAAAAACATTTTTTTTTTGTGTAGTTTTAAAACGCATATAAAAAACCAAGTTATAGTGTTTTAAAATTATTTCTAGTGGTACAAAAAAATTTATCTGTACAGTGCCAAAAAAGGTTTACTATTTAAATAATATATATATAACGGGTAATCAAATGCCACGCTTTATCTTTATGACACATAATTACGAATATTCATAAAGTCAAAAATGAAATAAATTACAAAAAAAAATATTATATCTAACACAAAATTAGTAAAAACTTTTTTTTTGTATAAATCTCGATTAGGTGTCTGCATATGGTGGGCTCACCTATTTTACACTATATTAGTTTTAATAACTGACCCGGCCTGGTCCGCACGATACCCATAAATATTCATAACGGTTTTAAATAAGGTTTGAACGATTCTTTAGCAATTTTGTAAAAAAACTTTACATTATAAATTGAATTTACACATACACTCTAGGGTAATGTTTCGTATTAGTTTATACAGCATTTTTCGTTTTTTTTTAAACAAAAATTTATGTGTAATTTATAAGAAAATATACAAAAAAAAATATTTTCAAAAAGGCGGTTATACTGAGTTACTAGTAAAACGCTATAAATTATGAATTATTAATTAAATAATATCATGATTATCTTGAAATATACATATATATATAAATAATAATATTATTAACAGAAAAACCATTAACAGCCTTAAATACAATACATAAAATGTATTTAAAAAGTGTTTTACTAAAAGAAAGGTGATTCTGTATGACTATATGTTGAAATTTTGCATTTGAGGTCAACTGTATGTAGTTTTTATAGAAAATATTACATCATGTTTTTATTGTAAAATATAATATGTCTTAGCAAAAGTTTCTTTTTTATTACATGTTTAATATTCGGTTTAAGTAATTTTTAGTTTAGTTTTATTATTATTACACTAAATCATACCACGAACACTTATTAAAGTCCGATTGGAAAAAAAAAATCTGCAAATAAAAAGTTTTTTTTATATTTTTACTTTTTAAAAGAACTGCACTAAAAAATATATGTAAATATATGACTAATAAGAACGTTTTTATATAGATTTGTATTTATAATAAATAATGTTTTTGAAAAACAATAAATAACGGTATATGTTTTTATATATTATTTTGTATATATATGTATTATTTATATGAAATACCAAATTGGTTCTTTTAAAAACGCAGACGTTCTAAATATCCATGACCGCTGCTCTTAAAAATAAAAAATAAACATTTGTGCAAAACTGCATATCGAATTAAATTTTGGTTTTATAATACACTTGTAATACAATATGCATGCTAAATGTGCATTTAAGACTTATACCGTGATAGCTTACATACTTTTAGTATTTTATTGTACGCTTTCGTCTTTCGCGCCTCAAACAAAATAAATATTGTAGAAAAAAACGATTTTTGATTTTTAAGTACTAGAATTATTACGATAAAGATCTGTATTCTATAAAAAAAACAAAAATATTTTTAGATGTAAAAAAGTTAATTTTGATTTTTTTCATTTTGTTTTTATTAATTGCCAATTTTCGGTTGTGTATATAAAATCAGTAAACCAATATACAGCTTTTTTTAGAAATTTTTACATACAGAAACTTTAGTTTATTTTTTTTTGCCCTTATAATGAGTATTATCAACAGTTTTTTATATAATATCATTATAAAATTTTTTACGTTTTTTTTTTGGTGAATATATATATTTTTTTTTATTTCAACAAAATTTTTTTCGGGTAAATATTAAACAAAAAATACCCACAGTTTACAAAAAAAAAATATCATTTCGCTTGATTCCGCTTGCAGGCCAACCGAATATTTCCGCCCTAAATGCAGACATCTAATTCGAATTCGGTTACATGAATAGATATCGAATATATTAGTAGGAATGTGCAATTTTTTTTTTCTTACTACGTGTTTAATCAAAAAAAAAAAAACAGTTTTTTATTTCTTTTAGCTCAAGGGCATATTCGTTTTATATAATACTTATTGGATTCGTTGCAGTTAATGGGAAAACATAAAAAAATAAACCATTATAAAAAGGTTTTATTTTATGGCCTTCTTTGTGCTCATAAACGCAATCAATACCGCTTAATACTTTGAAAAATCAATGTATACGTTTGTTTTGTTTGATTTTTTTGTTAATACCTCTTTTTTTGCTCCAAGCACCTCAAAATTAAACCAAACAAATGAAAAATGTACTTACTTAGCATAAGAGTGTAAGAATATTTCTGTATAAAAAATAAAAGGTCTTCACTTTAAAATACATTTTGTCATAAATAAAAACGAATAATAATAGAACTAA
This sequence comes from Agrenia bidenticulata, assembly GCA_034694785.1. Lineage (NCBI taxonomy): Eukaryota > Metazoa > Arthropoda > Collembola > Entomobryomorpha > Isotomidae > Agrenia > Agrenia bidenticulata. The sequence continues at coordinate 4,355 of JAQFYM010007253.1, forward strand.
GAAAAAAACCATACACAAATAAATAAAACAAATATAACGCATTTTTTGCTTAAAAACCGTAAACATTATTATTCTCTTGTGGCAATATAATGTTTAATTCGAGTAATAATTCACACCCCATACATAATAAAAATTTTATCTTAACATAGTTTACAAAACGAGTGTAATATATATAAGAAAAATAATTGATAATTGTTTTGCTATTTGAAATTTTTTTGATGTATTTTCTATAATTGATTTTCTTATCTTTCTTTTTATTAGATTGTTTCCTCAGTTCGATTATTATTTGTTTTTGTATGAATAATGTATTTTGAAGATAAAAATTACGATATTTATCCATGGATATTCTTACATTTTTACATTCTTATGTTAAGTAAGTAATTAGTTTCTTTTCTTTTATGTAAAAAAAAATTGATGTGCTTGGAACAGAAAAAGGGGTGTTAATAAAAAAAAAAAACAAAACAGGAGTTTTAATTGATTCTTTATAATATTTAGGGGTAATAAATGCATTTATGAGCAAAACGAGGTGTATCAAAAAATGCTCGTTATAAAAATACCAAATGATAATTTCCAAAAATATAAGTTAAGAATACTTTCAGGTGATAAGCAAAAAAAATAAAGATGATTTATCGAGAATATACTACAGTACATCCCTGATGCTGATCGCGACGATATTTATATATGCACTTAATTTTTCTTATTTTTTTGGATGGTGTGTTTCTTTATTGTATACTATTTTAGTTTCCTAAGCGGCACATAATTTTCTATATAAATCGTTACATACATTTCATATACTTTTCAAAATGTTTCATTTGCATATATTTGTTTTTATTCGAAATTTTTCTCGTAAAAACGCATGCGTAGATGATTTAATCTAGAAAATTTTATTATTAAATGTCTTAAAAATATTTACAAAAAAAACAATAACTAAATTGGATTTTATAACTTTAAAAACGTTCTTTTACGCGAAAAAAAGTCTTATTGTGGCAAACATATCACAGCTTACCTTTTTTTACTAATCTAAAATGCTAGTCGAGACCAAAAATCATTAAAGTTTATATATACCTCTTTATAAAGGTCTTATTTACACGTGTTCGTTTTGCGTATCGTAAAGCTTTTTTTATACCTTTTTTTACCTTATTAAACTTTTTAAGCGCCCCTATGCATTTATATGTCGTGAATTGTGTCTTTTTGTTATTTTGATCTGCCCAACAAAAAAAGCGCCCTTTAAGCATTTATCAGTCTTCATAAACGCACAGGCGTGTACCGAGGGGGGTAGGGTGGGTGTACCACCCCCCTTTCAGAAATTTTTTCACGCCTGAATTTAAGGGGGGTCTTTTTTTTGTGCAGAGATTTATTTCATTTTAAGAATCCAAAAAATAAATTATAAATACAAATTTTTTCAAAAAAAATTATAAACTTTAAAACATCGAAAAACAAGGTTTTTAGCCCAACTTTTACAAAAAACACTGACTACCCCCTGGCTCAAAAAATTCCTGGGTACGCCACTGTAAACGCATATGAGGATTGCTATAACTGTTTCTTATGATATAAGTTTACGGAAAAACTATAGTTGTTCGATGTTTTGTCTCCACATAAAAAAATGGTTAAATGGAATTATAACCCGGCTAAACAAAAAAAAACAACTATCTGATATTGCAGGAACAACACAACTAGCATCACAGAAAATATATCCATTCACTTCATTATTTAAATATTTAAATATTTCTTTAAATAAAAAAAGCTTTCCATATCGGCCTGGCATATAGTTTTTATAAAAGACACGTTTTAATAATAAAATACACAAGCTTTCTAAAGTGTTATATATATAAGCTTAATGAGCTTGCTTATGGCACTTATTGCTTTTTTCTATATGTATATCTATTTTATATTATTATTAAAGAATTATTAAAAAAAAAAACTATAGTAAAAATCATCTAAAAAACAAAAAAGTAAGAACTAGAAATGTACTCAAATATTATTAATATTATTAAAATATTAATAATATTGATAAGATTAACATGTCATCTGAGAAAGATATCTTAATAAATTATATCTCTATAAATATGGTTTCATAAATAGTCAAATAAAACTATTTGACTATTATATTATATAATCTTTAAATTTTAATAGTGTTTAAATAACCAATTTTACCTTTCGGTAGTGTGGAAGGGTATTTAAACAGAAACCCCCGAAGTATGCAAATAATCCGAACTGTATACATGTAATAGCTGTGTTAAGTCTTTTTCATGTTCTTTTGTTATCCATATTTTTACCATCTGTTTTGTCAAACATAAAAAAAAATGCATTTATATAGCACATTATTTGCATCTATCCCTAAAAAAGACAATGGTAAATATTAAGACTCTTTTTTTATTTTAAATCTGTCATTCTAAAACATTTTCGTGAGAAATTGAGAAATAAAATATGTTTAATATCAATAATATCAATCTTACTACTGTTTCCCGCGTTAATAAGACGTACGTATTAAAAACAAAACACGCTAAAAAAAGAAAAATTAAAAAAAAAGAACAAAATGATCGATTATAATACGTGGTAAATATAATACTGCGCATTATATTTAATATATTTTTAGACAAATTTTTAGGTATAAAAAAAGTTTGGTTATATAAAATACACGTTTTACACAGTATGGACGCGATATTTTTAGTACCGAAAATAACGCTAATTATATATATTTTTTGAGGAGCTGATAATAGTGAAAAAAGACTGTATTTCTATATTGATCACAGCAGTTAATACAATAAATATAAAATAAACTTGATAAAGAATATTTTAGTTACATTTATATAAAAAAATTTTGCGTAAGTATAAAACATAAAGTTCGAATAGCAAGATTAAAACGAATACGTGTATTTATGATTACCTTTTCTTTTTGAATACGCATTTGTCGTATTTATGTAAATTTTGGTTTGTCATTTTTAATACGAGAATGAGCATGGTAAAAAAAATGTTAAAAATTAAATAAACTACGCAGAAGTAGTACCCAAACGTACTATATTCGAAGATAATACGTACGGGTTATTATCTCGGGAACACAGTAGTAGTATTAATATTGATACGAATAACAAAAATGATACTTATCCAGACTTAAAGGCGATTGATTGTGATTAAAACTGGATTATTAGAATTTGAATATCTGATATATTAATCTTTTGTATAATAACAAACTAAATTCAAACCTAAATAGGTATTCTATTATATTTAAACTTGTAATTTGTTCAAATACCCATTTTATCTATATTTATTATTTTTCTATTTTTTCTCGCCCCAGATTAGGACCCCTTAAATCAGCCCCACCCCCTAACTGCAGAAGCGACTCGGTTTTTTCGTCGTTATAACTTTTTTACATATCGCATATTTTGGATTAAATTAAATAAAGGGGTATAAATTAACGTTTTTCGAATCCCATTTTACAATAAAAACGTCAAAAATCAATCAATGTCAAGATCAATACACTAGAAAATCTTAATACAAATTATGTAGTTGCTAAGAACTTTACTTACAGTAGAGTATTTATTAAAATTAATAGGCTTAAACAACGAATATTTTCTTTTATACAAATCAACAACAGTTTTCGGTGCTAATTTTTAAAACAACACGGTACTATAAGATTAATCTTAGTGATTTTATTAAAAACAACACCGATTATCCTTATCTTGTCAATATAAAATCTAGATTTTTCTTAGACTCCATCTTATGATGTTTTCTATTTCAAAAGCTCGTTTGAACATTAAAATTTTTATAATATATACAAGTTTAGTTGTTGGCTCACACCAGTTTCATTCGGCACAAGATAAAAAGTCAGATGAACAGATTTCGAGCACTGGAACACCAAGGACTTTAATACAATCTCACAATGAAATACTTTCAGCAAAAGAAAACATAGCTGATATGTCCACATTTCTCAATAGTAATTCATTTATTGGTAAATCATCCACGAAGGGTTACGATCAACCTACGATTAAAGTCCAAAAAAACGCGCCGTTTTCTAAGTACAGAGAACACCAACCAGTATCCCCATCAGCACCAACATTCGCAGAAACACAACCCCCATCAGAACCACCACTCGTCGAAGCACAATCTTCATCTGGCTCCACAACCGAAGAAGCACACTCAATAGAGAATTTACGAACATCGGCAAAATATTCACCAGAAATGCATAATAAACCTGCATACGGGTGGTCGGATTATATTTCTTCCGTGGTCAAAGCAGGAAAAGATGAGGACCAGGCCAATTTATCTAATCCAGAGAAAAATCACAAAAATGTACCCAATTCAAAAAGGCAAAGTGAATTTTACGGCGACGAAAATATTATGTCGAAACCAAATAGAACCGCTCAACAGGCATACGCTTGTGAAGAAACCGATAATGATGGGAGTGAGGAGAAAATAATAGAAGAGAATATATCACAGGAATCCAACAAAAATCCACTTGAGGCGGGATCAAAAGGACTAACAGTATTGATGAGAAAATAAATAGAAAACGGACGGAGGATAATTGTTGGGTTTGGGCTGGTTATTTTTTGGATTTATTACAATAAACCAGTCTATTTTATACAATTCTTTTCTATTCATAAGTTTATTTTATTTTTCTCCATTGCAATATTTTGCTTTTTCATTCATTTTTTAAACCTTTAAAATAAAAATTGAACGCCTAAAAAATTCAATAAAATTTTCTAGAAACATAGAAAACAGCCGTTATGACTTCATTGAACAAGATTAAGAGCAGTAATGGGGTTCTATGCATATTCAACATGTCTTAAAGAAATAGAACCAGCTAGGCAATCTATTTTAGTGGCTAAAATACCAATCAGAAACAAGAAACTGGCACTAAGGGCACGAAAAAATATTTGAAGCACATATAAGACAGTACAGAATATGAAAGAATTAATTTCAACCTGAAAAATATACCATAACTCTCGATATTTATATAATGATTGAAAAAAGTCGCTGGCCCAAAAAAATCCAAGATGTACGCACTATTGATCTATTTTAATCAGAAAAGAATTTAATAGATTAATTTTGTAAATTAATTTTAGTTCTATTTTTTTAGTAAAATTTTAAAACTTTCACATTTTTTACAGCAAAAAATTCCGACCCCTAGTGTGTATATTAAGAACAACCTAATCTACAGGATCTAAATCCAACTATTTGTAAAAAAAACTATTTTTGTACATAAAAATTGACTAGACAAAACATTAAACTTTGTGTATAAAATATATTTAATTTAAATAATATAAAATACTTTGAACAAGAAAGAATAATTTAATTAAAAACCAATAAAAAATGGTTTTATTATATACAAAAAACAGAATTTTAGACTTAAATATCGATTAATACAGGCGCATACATATTTTTTACCAACTTATGCAAATGCAACAACAAATTATTTTAAACATCACTATGCCGACATGATGTTATACGGTTCGTTTTTTTAGTAATTTAGTAAAAAAACTCCGAGTTTCCAGGTTATTATAGGACGATAAACCTTATTATTATATACAAGAGCAACAGCAGTTTTGAGTACGGCTTAATATAAATGATTTCAATAAATCACCTAAAAAACAATCGGATCATGAAACGAATCATAAAACATAAAAATTGGATCTGACTGGTTAAACATTTACAATAAAATTTTGTGTTTATGATAAAATTGGTGCTCATGCATCTTGTTATCATGGCCTCGTAAGACAAATCATTTTTTTTTTTTGATTTCATACATTTTTAAGTGTAACATTCGTTTAAGATTTAATTTTAGAGATTATTAAAAAAGTTTTAAAACCGGTAAATTTTATGCTTAAAACTTTTTCGTATGAAAATAATAATACTAAATCTTATACAAAATTTTGTACTTTCAATTTTTACTTTATTCACATATCATTTTTTACGTTTAATCATCAAGTTATTTATTATATAGAGCGAGTTTTAAATTCTTTTTTATGTAAAAAGCAAAATAAAAAAAAATTACTTTATATAATATTTTAATTGCAGTTTTATGCTATATAAATTTTTGTCTTTTCTGAATTTGTAATAGTACCTAATTTAAACATAACTTATACCATGGTACATTTTTGCACAATTTATTAGTATAATATATTGTTTCTGTCAAAAAATATCATTTTTTGCTCAAAAACGATAAATTTCCGAAACGGCTTTTTTATGCATAAATAAAAATATAAATGCAGAATTGTGCAGTATCCTAATTTTTTAATACTTACCCTAACTTACTCATCAAAAAAAAAAAT
>JAQFYM010007254.1:0-10621 GCA_034694785.1 Agrenia bidenticulata
GTTTTGCTGAGTGTTATAGTACCAGTAATATATAAAAGCCATTTTTGTATTTCTTTTGACAATCAATGCAAGGGTACCGTAAATAAATAACAGCAAGATTGTAAAAACTCGCCTCTTACTTGAGGAAATTCCAATAAAAAAAAGGTGATGGGGTCGAAACTTATACAAAAAATTTTTAAAAACAACCAACAAGACATACCCGTGTTTTGCCAGGCAATTCTAGAACAGTGTGATTGTTATGCGAATAATTTATTCGAACAGGCCGTATTTCGTCAATCGACGAGATAAAGCCTACTTTTTAAGACCTTAATATAAAAGGGTGTTCAAACCGGACCAAAAACAAGTTTTTTTCATGTTAAATATAATTATCAAAATAATTTTTATCGATAAAATTTTAAAAGTGCTTTTATCATTATCATTATTTTTTTTATTCATAAAAAAGCATCTTAATTGCACAATTTTTTTTTCAAATCAAATGCAATGCGTTTTTACGTATATTAATGTTTTTTGTGTATTTTTTTGCGTTTATGCACAAAAATAAAAACATCTTAAGTAAAATCGCTAATAAATTGTATTTCAAAATATCTAAAACCAATTCAAAACTTCACTATGCTTTTTCAACACTTACTTGTGTACAGGAAAAACAAGAAGCGTAATTATCGATATTTAAGATCTGAAATTATGAATACATAGATTGCCAAACCTCTGTGCAACCAAAATGATGTTGAGCAGGCCGACAAATTTAACCCAATAAGTTTGGAACAAAACACATAATAAAATATTCGAGAATTCGAAACAGCATCATTGCGATTTGTCTGGTTTTTTTGATGTAGATATCAGAGCGTCATCCGGGGCTTGACTTTACAATTCAATGTTTTGCTGACATGCTCAATTTTCGTACTTAAATTACGCAATCATGCTTCAATTTACAGCAAATGGTTTTGCAACTATACAAATAATTGTTCAGCATCTGTATAATCTGTATTTTTAAACCACACTATAGTTGTGCATTAAGAAAGATAGCACATAGTCATTTATTTTTTGTTTTGTAGTTATGTCCAATATCTAGTGCTTCAATTGATATCTTTGCATATGGATGTTTCTTTTTACCTGAATTTACTTGTCTTTTAATTAATAAAAATAAAATATGCTTTTTTTATACTTTTACTTTACATCTTGACTGTAAATTTATACTGAAGTCCCATACACATATTTTGCTGTTTTGAACTGCCACAGTCTTAATCATCAAAAACATTTATATGTAATTTTCCTGTGTTTAAAATTACAAATCTAGAGAATTACGATACTATCATTGAAATGATGTTCACCACCGCAAACTGACATACGTTTTTTGTATAGTTATCTTATTGCCGCAAAAAAGTTCCTTGTTAATAAGACTGTTATCTCTTAAAATAGCTACCTAGATTTCATTTGTACCAATTCTATCTTAAAAACTTAGTGGGCATCATTATAAGCCAAATTAAATATGTGCGCAGCGCATCGATAGTTCAAAATGTCAAAAACTACAATTTAATACAAAAATACAACTTAGAAAACAAACCCCAAATCGTCATATGCACCTAGAAATGTAATTAATTTGTCATGTCAAAACTTCAATATTATTGTCGTGTATATTTTGCTGTTCATGTTCTACTAAAAAGGCGTTATAACTTAAAATAAGCTGTGCAGAATGCATACATTACAAACTTTATCTGTTTCATGCCTAGTTTGTGTTTTTCTGAAAAATGTAAGTTAACACATAAATGTATATTACTTATGCTTTGTGAGTTGCAATGTGCTTTACATGGTATTCCTGTATTGTTTTGGGTAAAGACATTTTGTCTATTCACGTCAATACAATACTGAGAATCCATTTTAAGAATATATCCATTGTGACGTGTTGTTTAATTTCCATATGATTAAACTGTTTTTTTTTTAGATTCTTTTGTAATACTTTGAAATAATTTTGTCGCATTTTTGTTATTATCTCCTTTTAATTTACTAAATCTATCAAAAGATGTAGAAAATGTAGCTTTTCACCATCTTCTGTTACGCCATGCCTCAATCACTACCATAAATTGATATTGGGCTCCTTGTTTAACCACCATATTAGAAGCCATGTTTTATATTTAGCTTTTTCTTCTGTATACTATATTTTTTGATGCGGAAAAGTCATTACTAAATAGGAAAATCTAATGCCCTCAATATAGCAAAAATTATCGTTGTCTGTATTTTCAAAATAAAATTTCTGGCTTAAGAATTAAGATAATCATTCTTCTTTCTCTATTCTACATGACTAGTAAAATGCCTTTATGAACATAAATGAAGATCTTGAGCAACCTTTCAGTGATCAATCTTTTTTTTTTGCAGCATTTTTATGACTAATATCGGATATTAATTTTTATCATGTAATTTTAATGGTAATTGCATGCTTTTTAAAAAGGTTTTTAACATAAAAATAGTAACAGCAATTTTATTGATTCAAATCAAGTGTATAAATATATAATTAAAAAACATAAAAAACTAGAATTGTTATAATCATATACATTGTCGTTTTTTCTGTCTTTGGTCTAACTACGTCGATCGGCGAGTTGAATTTATTCAGTCTAATTAATCCAAAAATAGCTTAACGGCACTAAAGCATCGACCAACAAGTTTGCCTTTTTTGAATTCAGGTTCGTTAGAGTCTGGTTGCATCTTCGAGAGTTACAAAAATTGTACATGTTTTACTTGATTACATATATGAGCGAGCTGGTTTTGGGTGCCCGGTATAGAGCGGGTGAGTTGTAGACTTTACAGTGATTTTTTTCATGTAATAAATGTAAGATTTACAACATTTTTGTTTAGTGGTTCTTTTGTCAATACAAGTGTAAATCATAAAAATTCAAATTGTTTCCTTTCTTTTTTTGTAAATACAATCAGGTATAAAAGACATAATAAAAACTAATTACCTGCAAACTATGCTTGATTATACATTTGATATATTTGAAAAAGAAAACAGTTTATGAAGTAAGGAGTTTTTGCGACTAAACATGTGTAAGAACAAAAAATTAAAATAAAAAAAAGATTTTTTTTAACCGTTTACCGTTTTTTAAAAAGTTTTTTTATCTAGAAGTGGTTACGCCTTTGCCCGTACCATTAGATAATCTAAATTTAACTACAAATATTTTGTAATGCAGAAAAAAAACGTGTTTTTTTTGCATTCAACTCTAAAAAAAATTATTTTTACTACACTAAACAGCCAAAAAAAGCAATACAAAACAATTTATTGTTTTTTTTACACGGCCAAACATTTTCTATATTTTTCTTAAAGAAAATCTACTTTATTTACATGTACAGAATTTATAACACGGGTTACTAAAAAATGGCTTGGCCTTGACTAAGAAAGCAGGTACCCTTCAATATAGCAAACTACATTTTTGCAAAAATTTATTCGCTTACCAGGCTAGGTTGCTACCGTGTTAAACCGACACGCATTCTAACCTAGTTTCATGCAGCTGTGTATGCCTTTTCTTTTTTTAAGTACTAAATCTACAATAATACAAATTTTTTTTGCCAGGTATTAGATAATTCAGTTTGCGCATTTTAATCTTGCCTTCGCACTATATAGAAATACAATTCAAATTTGATAAGCTTTTTGCAAAATGTTATATATATTTATTTTCGTCTTACATACAAAAACACTTAAATAAAACCAAAGTCTTTTGAAGAACTAGGGGACACAAAAAATCTTTTCTGTACTGTTGACAAAGAAGGCTTTTATAATTTTTAATTGGCGTAATTTTTTTGTAGAAGATATTTGTAAAAGGAAACTGCACAAAACAAACTCAAAAAAATACATATGTAGTGTGTTTTTACGCTATAAAACCTGAATTACAAAATTTAAGTGGTTTGAAAAATAATTTATCTACGTGTATTTTTAAATTTATTGAACTAAATTTTTACATATATTTTGCTCAATTTATAGATTACAAACCTATCGGATTGTTATTTATACAAAAACGCGTTAGTGAAATTGCTTTTTTTTAATTCGGTCAGTCATTAAATAAGAAGTGTATATGTATATCGAAATTATCATATTAGACACGCAATATGACATTATTGTTTGTAAATATCAATTTGACGGTTTCGACGCCATTTTTACAATCAATTAGCATGTTCTTGTATGTGTTGACGTATTATAGCGCTTTAAAACGACGTGAAAGTACGTCAAAAACACCTTGAATACATTTTTAAAACCTAGGCTAAAAACATTAAGTCACATATATATAAACCGCTGCTGTTTTTGAACAGATCATCATTTAAATAACGATGAAGCAAAAAATTTATAAGAAAAAATTTTTCACAAAAGTTTTTGTTTGTAACGTGCGTAACAAAAAATTTACATAGTTTTGAAATTCGCTCGGATTTACAACGAACCAATTTTAAATTTTGACGGCTTAGCCATTTTAATGTATGGTTGTATTAATTAGTTGTTATAAACGCGTGCTGTGATTGTTTTGTTACAAATAACACTTTAAAAGTTTTTAAGATACATAGACTATACAAAATAAAAAGTTTTTGTCCTTTTTTGTATTTGACAATCCGTTATCATAATTTATGGTTAAACCATGTTGCATTTAAAAATTTCAACTGTTAAAAACCAAGGGTAGAAAACATGTATTGGACACACTTTTAAAAATTATTTTGAGCAATTTTTCTTTGCGAAAAAAATTGTACCATGACAAAAAAAACAATAATTTTTGTATAAATGAGCACAAGCTACTCTGTGTTACACACACACAATGATATTTAATATCTAAAAAATAGCCAAAAAGAAAGAAATCACATTTCATCAGAAAATTGTACATTAAAAACAAATTGACGTCCGTAATGTGGATTTTACAGTTTTATAGTGCTTTTGTGTTTTTATTTCAGCATCATTCTTTTAGTATAAAAATCTTATAGCAAAACTACATTTAGTGAGTAGCAATTTTCTCTTATACAAACCAATAAAAACTTGTTAAGATCTAAAAACGATTTTAAAAAGCAAACACGCCTACAAACACTTTGTAAGTTTTTATATTGTATTTTAAACACCATGCTTGCGTTTTATAAAAACTTTCTAGCAATTTTTTAAACAAAAAGACACAAACATTTATTGTCAAAACATGTTTTTAGGTCAAAACATGTTTTCCGGTCGAAACGTTTTTATATTTCGCACCAAAAAAACATAAGGTCGATTTTTTTAATAAAGTACGTTTCCAGATAATACAGATATTGTACAGCAGAACTTATTGCAGTTTTTACCTATTAGAGGCATTTATAAATAACAAATCATCCTAACAAATATAAAGCTTTTTTTTTGTATTAAAAAATAGCTGTAAGTTAAAATGTATCGATTTTGTATGTTATTGTTGAAGTAGTTAAAAGCAAAAAGATACTGTGCCTTGCCTTAAATATTTTTTTTTTGGTAACGAATTGTTTTCTACAATTAGAACAATCTTATACTAAGACAATGTATTAACGAAAGACGATAAGGTTATTATATTGTGTAAAATATACGCTTTTAAAAGCAAATTGAATATTTGTTATATAGGCGTTTTAGAAAAATTAACCTCATACAGTGAAAATTACATATTCTTATTTGCTTGCTCCACGATTTAGTCCTTGCACCAAACGCATTACTTATTATAAAATTAGAATCTATCTACATTACATATATTACAAAGAGTTTTTTTTTCGATACTAATACGTAATAATATGCACCCATGTGTAAATGATATATTAATTTTGCCTTGTTAATGTACACATGGTATAAATTTTACACATGGTTAATATTTTACACATGGGTAAAAATGAATTTTTGGGAGTATAAAATTTTACCCTTGGGTGCTACCCTACCCATGTGTAAAAATTTTTGCTTTCCTTTTGCATGGGTAAATTATTTTCGGATGGTTTTATTTTTTTTTAAAATATATATTAGTTCAACTAAACCCAAATTTTTGCCTTTCCTTTAACCTTAACTAAAGTGTACCCAAAATACCATGGGTGATAAATAAAGTTGTCTAAGCTATACCAAAAGTCATATTTTTGTTTACTCATACATAAATTTTTTACAAGAATTTAAGCTTAAGATTCTTGTTTATCGTAAGCCTTTACAATTGTGCACCTGCAAAAATTTAGAAACTTTAGATATTAAAAAAATAAAAATTGCTATATTTTTTGGGCCAATTATGTGTAAATAAACTAATAAAAAACAGCGAGTCATTCCGTAATAGGAAAACACTGCAAATAAAAAAAACGATTGTTTTTTGGAAGCGTCTTTCTTCAGAGTCACATGTTGCATTCATTTCGTTTTTTTTGCTGGTTTAACCTGAAAATATACATATGAAGTTCAGCAAAGAAAAATTAGCATTAAAAACAAAAGCAAAAAAATGCATAAAAAAAACACGTCAGTATTTTGAAATTCTTAAAAAATGAGAAACTACGCAAATGGGTTTTTTGTAGGCTAACTTAACGCGATTAAAAAATTGTGTGTTTTATCAAAAAAACATACAAATACAACAGATGTTTAGATTATAAGTAAAAAAGGTGACAATAAAAAATACAAATGTTGTGTCTAGCGCGATGGCGACAGACACGAATTTTAAGCAAATTATAAGCAAGCAAAAAATCCCAAAAAAATAAACAAAAAAGAACTAGCGAGCGTTTACTACAGATATAATATGCTCTTATAATGCAGCCTTTTGCGGTATTAAAAGTCAATACGAACAGTTCAAACTGAGATTAATCATATGTTTTAGATAAGGATAAACTATAACTTAATGTGTCAAAACTGGGAAAAGAACAAACTAACGCACATTTCTGCATAAGGGCCATTTTTATCTAACTTTTAAATGGTCAATTCTAAGAAACGAATGACAGCAAAGACGTCATCCAACAACAACTTATCTAAAATACCTTTTTATATGCCATTTAGCGCCGAAACCTTTATATGCTTTAAATGCAAGTCAATGTACGAAAAAAAGCAGATAAATCTCTGTTTTTTTGTATACATATTTTAACAAGAATTTCTCTTGTAAAATGTACCAGTGTATTTTACATTAAACGAAATATTCCAAACGCATAAATTTACTCGCGTAATGAAAAAATAAGTTAAAAACATTCTTCTTGGCTGTTTTGTTTTTACGCTTTGTCCGATTTAAAACAAGTTGTGTGCAAATATAGCTTTTTAATATTTTTTCATTAGCCTAGTGTTTATTTCACTTTATGTAATGAAAAACTCGTAAAGTGCTAAAACTGTGTAAAATGTGTAAGTAAAGTAGAAAACGTGAACAATTTACAATAATTCGTTATTTTCAAGTTTATAATTTTACAAAAATGTACAAAAAGCAAAAGCTTAAGTTCTTAACGCCGCACACACACCCACTTTTTATTACTGCTGTTATTACTGTAAAAATGATTTTTGTATCGCAACTACATTTTTGCGTAACTTGACGGCATTTTTGCGCACTATCGCGTCTTCTTTTGGCAGTTTTAAGTTGCAACTTGCGTCTGGTGCACAACAAAAATGACGAGTTATCATTTTGTCGACTTACGTTATTTGCCTAAATATAGAAATATTCTTCTTGTACGCCAAAATTTTTTAAAATGATGTAGCTCAAAATTTTATACTTGACTTATCATCAGCGCATATTTTACATTTTGCCTATCTAAAATTTGCATTTGAATTTTAGTTCACTGTAATACACTTATTGAAAAGTTTTTTTTTGACTTGTTTGCAACCTTTTCCCGTATTATACAAAAAAAGTGTAGGGTTACTGACAGAAGAGGCCCAACTGTTTTTTCAAAAAAAAACTGGTCGTCAAATAAGAAAAGACGAATGGCGAGAGCATGTGTTGGTTGTTTTGTTAAACAGATATATTACAAAAATATTTTATTTTTTTTAAATTTTTTGTTGAAATGCGTATAAAAAAAGCCCTCTTTTCATGCGAGCCCAGGGAAAATACCATTTCTCCGTTGTATTCAAGGCTTTTTAAACAACTCACAAAAATTTTTCTAGAGCGAATAAGCAAAGAAAAATCATGAAAAAGTTTAATTAATTAGTGCAAGTATATATAGTTTGCGTCATATACTTGTAGATTCTTCATTAAGCGTACAAAAAACCACTAGAATGCATATTTTCATAAAAAAAATGTTACAAAAATTTTTACACTGTCGGATTTACGTATCAAGAAGTTTTTGTTTGTTAGTTTTCTTACAATACTGCAACGATGTCACAGATCAGTAAGAAATACATGTAGATATACAAGGCAAAAGTATTGGAAGCAAAATTTACAACAGCAAAACATGTTTTGTTATTATAAAGGTAAATAACAGTATAAGTTATTGTACACTCTGTTTTAGCAAACTTGTGTTATACATATGAAAAACGATTTGCATTTGATGACCATATATTTTTTTTGGAGACTTTTATAAAAATTTCAATTTTTATAAGTACATGCTGTTGGCTTTAAACTGTCTTTACAACAGTCTTTGCAATTATATTATGGATAAACTATTTTTGCTGTACCACAATACCAATTTTCTTTCATGTATACTATATTTTATCTGCGTTCTATACTACATGGTCACCATCTATTGTAAATGCCATTGGTTAAAGCGTTTTTTTTTTTAAAATCATAGAAAAAATGTTAGGGTAGTAACTAACAACAAGTTATATAAAAGCAAAAGCAAAAAAGCAAATAAATTCTAGCTTAGACTATCAATTTGTGCAAGAATCGCAAAAAAAAATAAAATTAGTTTTTTTAATGCTTTGTTTGAGTTATATTTTATGATGTAATTAAATCTAGCATTAGGATCTTGCGTATAAAGTAAAAAAAAAAAACCAACTGTTTTTTTTCCTTAAGACTATTGAATTTGTGTAATAATAACAAAATTTTTTATATGAACATGGAAAGCTGCAGTTATATAAAGTATATGGCAAATTTTTAAGATATCTCCAAAATAAAATAAAAACCAAAAAAAACAGTATGTAAAAACACGAAAACTTCCCAAGAAATGTGTGAGTCTTGAAATTAACATATTTAGCTATATTAGACATTTACACGTATGCTATAGGGAATGAACTTGCAGTAGATCTGTTAAAAACAATTTTACAAATACCTGTGTACGCATTTAATAGGGCATATTCCATTTGTAACAGCAATTTTTTATAGAATGTTCTATTTAATCTGTCAATGTTTTTTTCTTGGTATAGATCACCTTTATTCTAACTAAAAATAGATCTTGTCAATGTGCTTTATAGGCCAAAACAAGACAAATACAGACTACTTTATAACACAAGTAACTATATATCATAATAAAAATAGTTTTTTTTTTAACTTTTAATTCTAGGAATACATTTTTACTTTTGTATTATATTCTGAAATAAAATTACTGCCTCATTCTATATTTTGTATTTGCACATAAATATAAAAAAAACTATGTATATATGTATAAACCTGATGTTCTGTGCATTTATCATTCAGGTCTAGTTTACTGTATTGTACTTTTTGCCCGGCTCGGTTCATTGCTAAACACAGATGCCTTATTCAGGGTTACATTTATGTACCGGGCTAAGCAAAAAGATCATACACAGGAGTTTTTTGTAGGGGGTGGGCTGAGCCCCCCTAGGTTTTGTAAAAAATCAACCACCATAATAAAAAAAAATTACACACATTAAAAAGCTCGTGAACTAAGTTTTTATAATATTGTGCATAATAAAAACCTTTAACATTTATTTGTATATAGTTTGCAGTATAAAGAGAAAATAAAATTTAAAATCACGTTTTAAATGCAAGGATGGTATACATAAACAAAATATAAGTTACAGAATAACATCTGTTCAAACAAGTACAATAATAGTCGCAAATATATATACACCCTGTTTTTATATTCATTAAAAGAGAAGACCTGGTAGGTTTAACGATTTTACAGGTAGCGAGTGCAAAATTACATAGCAATGAACTCATGTGGTATCTTTTGTGGTAAAAAACTATAAGTGTTTTGTGTTTCTGGCGCGTAAGGAATACAGTATAACAGATTTTTACCAGATTAAACCAAATAAATACTGATTTTTTTTTGACAATAATTTTTAAAACCAACCGATACACTAGAAAACGAAAAATGATTGTTAGTAAAGGCAAAACTGAGTGTTCCGGTTATAAGCAAAGCACAATTTGTGACTTTTAAGTATACAAAACAGACAAGTTTAAAGGGTTCTATTGCAGCATTTTTAACTACCTGCATTATTTTTTAAGTGTGTTTATACGAAAAATTTGTACAGGTTTTTGATTTTTTTGCAAAATATGAAAACCTAGTAAAAAAAACATTTTAACTAATAAATAAACATTAGAAAAAGAAACTTGAATATTTGTAGTTTGGTGCGGTGTATTTTCAAAATGCAAAAGAAAACTGCAAGTTGAAAACTCTGACAGTATTGTTTTTTAATAAAACATTTTAATCTTCTCGGAAAATTTTTTGTGCAAAATTTTGTATCCACTATAGAAAACTTAAATAATTTAACTAAAAAATTTTTTAAATTTTATTTAAAGCAAGAATGCAGTGTGTAAACTTACCAAAAAATAACAGCCCGCAA